>PVKH010026606.1:0-13178 GCA_004027955.1 Chaetophractus vellerosus
TCTGGGGACACATGCTGATGTAGTGAATGTTTAGCCTACCCTGATTATCACAAAATCAGGACAACAATGGGCCCAGTTTTTCACTGACATTTAATTGAACTGAACAATGACATTTTTACCCATTTGGTTCCATTCATTCAACTACAAGCAAAATCTTAACTGGGCATTCCCTCTTCTTGACCTTACTGAATTCATCAGCCCTTGTTTCCTTTTTCACGGCATTCTGAGGTATATTTAACATAAAATAAACAGCACATTGGAAAGTGTACAGTTTAATAAGTTTTGACATATGTTTACACAATCACCACGGTGAACAAATCCATCACTGCAAAAAGCTTCCTCATACCCCTCTGTACCCTTTTGTCCCTCTGCACACACCCCTCCCCAGGAAAGCACTGGTCTGCTTTCTGTCACTACAGGTTAGTTCCCGTTTCCTAGAGTTTATCTAAAGTGAGTGATACAGCGTGTCCTCTGTTTTAGTCTGGCTTGTTCACTCCATATAGTTATTTTGGCATTTGTCCCTGATGTGTCTCGCCTCTTTATTGCTGAGTAGTATTCCACTGTGTGAAGACAATAGCGTTTCCTTAGCAGGGCACCTCTTTGTGGACATTTCGGTTGTTTCCAGTTTTGAGCTTTTACAAATAAAGCTACCATGAAGACTCACTTTCATTTCTCTTACGTTAATAGCTAGGAGTGCAATGGCCAAATCCCTTGGTAGGCGTAGACCTAACTCTTTAAGAGACTGCGGACTGTTTCCCGTCTTGCATTTCCACCAGCAGTGTAGGAGAATTCCAGCTCACGTGCGCACACCCTCGTCAGCAGTCGTCAAGGCCGGTCTTTCTGACGTAGCTTTTCTAGTCGGTGTGCCGTGCTTTTAATTTGCATTTCTCTAAGGACTAGTGACACTGAGCATCTCTTCACGTGCTTCGTTGCCATCCACACGTCTTCTTTCGTAGAGTGTTTGCTCAGATCTTTTGCTCCTTGTTTTATTGGTGTTATTGGTTTTTTATTATTGAGAGTATTTAATATATTCTTAATGCAAGTCCTTTAACAGATATATGTTGTATAAATATTTTCTCTCAGTTTCTGCCTTGTCTTTTCATTGTCTTAAGAGGGTCATCTGAGGAGCAGAAGTTTTAAATTCTGGTGAAATCCAGTTTGTCAATTTGTTCTTTTATGGATTGTCTTTTTGTTGTCACATCTAAGAAATGTTTGCCTAACCTGAGGTCACAAAGATTTTTCTCTTATGTTTTACCCAGATGTTTTTTTTTAAAGTTTTATAGTTTTAGGTTTTACATTTAGGTCTATGTGATCCATTTTCAGTTAATTTCTATATATGGTGCAAAATATGGGTTTTCTTCCCTGCCCATATAGATAGCCAATTGTTCTAGTACCATTTGTTGAAAAAACTATTCTTTCTTCATTTAACTGCATTTTCACCTTTGTTTTTAAAAAAATCAATGTCTATATATGTGTGGGTTTCTTTCTGGACTCTCTATTTGTTTATCTCCTTTGTCTATTTTGATGTCAAGACTATTTGTGTTAATTACAATTTAGTACTTCTTTTCCCAAATAATTTTGTCAATTCTAGGTTCTATGCATTTCAATATGAATCCTAGAATCCACTTGTCAGTTTCCATAAAACATTTGCTGGGATTTTGACTGTGATTGCATTGAATCTACAGATTAATTTGGTTTTCTTAACCCATGAACAAGGTGTATCTCCCCATTTACTTAGATTTTAAATTTCTCTCAGGAGTGTTTTATAGTTTCCAGGTGATAGGGATTTCACACTTGTCAGATTTATCCCTAAGTATATCATATATATGCTATTTTCAGTAATAGTTTTAAAATTTCAATTTCTGGATTATTAATTGCTCTTGGTAAAAGTAAAATTGATTTTTATATTGCGCTTCTATCCTGCAATCATAGCTAAATTTACTTATTAGCTCTAATAGCTTTTTTGTAAATCCCATCAGATTTTCTACATAGACAATTAGCTATATTATAAAGACTTTTTCTTTCCATTTTGATGCCTTTGGTGCTGGATTGAAGCTGTATGTACCCAGAAAGACGTGTCCTTAAATCTAGCCCATTCCTGTGCGTGTGGACCATCGTAAGCAGGGCCTTTTGAGGAGGCCACTGCAGTTACAGCGGGGTCCATCTCATTCAGGAAGGGTCTTTTTTTTTCTTCAAATAAACATTTATGTAAAAACAAACATTTTTTAAATGGAATTTTTTTTACATCTACTGTACCATTCAAATGCTTTATCAACTTGCAGAAAAGCATTTTAAAAAATAAATTAAAAATTAATTAAAAAAATAAATAGAAACAAATGGGACTTTTTCTGCTTTTATTTTAAGATGACATAAAGAAGTTTACTCAACAGAAGTAATTTCATTACTGTTTGGGGGAGGGAATCACCAACTTTTTGTGCAAACAATGCTGGCCTTCTTTTAAGCATTAAGAGCATAAGTGTTTAGGAAATGACATAAACAATAATTCTACATCTACAATGCCCCTAAAATATTGTTGTTGTTTTTCTACTTATGTGCACAACTTTAGCAAATTAAAGCCAGAGAGAAATGCTTGTGATCCATTACCCAGAGGGATAATCAGAGCTTACTGTAACTCATCATTTAGAGAACTCACCAATCAAGGAGTCTGTAGTGAAAGCGGCAGTTTCTCTCTTTCCCATTTTTTAACATAAAATTCAATGACTAAGAACTTAATACTGGATGACAAATCACATCCACATTATTAGTTAAATAGTCTCACAGTTTAACACATCTTCAGGACCAATCAAATCAGTATTTACATTTTATAAATTTCTGAAGACACCATTAGAAGGCTTATACACCCCTCCTTAAACAAAATAGGAGCTGCATCTGATGGTGGTTGTATCAGTCAGCCAAAGGGGTGCTGATGCAAAGTACCAGAACTCTGTTGGCTTTTATAAAGGGTATATATTTGGGGTAGAAGCTTACAGCTACAAGGCCCTAAAGAGTCCAACTCAAGGTACAATAAGAGGTACTTTCTTACCCAAAGTCATTGGCCACGTGTTGAACAAGATGGGAGGTGATGTCTGCAAGGGTTCAGCCTTCCTCTTCCTCTTAAGGCTCCGTGGTCCCAGCTTCTTCCGCTCTCAGCTGTGGGCTGGCACAGGGCTCTTCTCTCTTCCCGGGGCTCATTTCTTTCCAGGCTCAGCTGCTCTGGTCTCTTCACGAGGTCAGCTGTAGACTATCAGGCTCATCTCTCTTCCTGGGGTCGCAGGATCCTCTGTGTATCTGCTTCCATGTGAGAGTCTGTTTTATCAGCCCACCAAGGGGGCGAGGACCCAACGCTGAGTTAGAGGTGATGTTATTCAACCACAGTGCCTGGAGTTGGAATAAAAACCTATTGTTGCTTGTTGATGTGCCAGTAGTGAGACCAGCTTCTGTTGGAGAAAATCCACCTGCCCATATGTGCATGGAGCACGTGCACCACACGGAGAAATTGCTCATAGCTATTCAAGTCAGCTTGTCTCTACTGGATATTCTAATCATGACATACATCACAAAAGCATCCTTATAAAAAACAACAACAGAAAAGGTCTAGCATTTTCTGGTCCTCTTTTTTTTCTTTAGATCTATTATTTATTTATTTCTCCTCACCTCCTCATTGTTTGCACTTGCTGTGTCTGTTCATCTCCCTTGTTTCTTTAGCAGGCACTGGGAAATGAACCCGGGACCTCCGATGTGGGAGGGAGATGCCTAATTGCTTGAGCCACCTCATCTCCTGCTTTGCTGTGTCTCTCATTATGTTTGTCCTCCTTTGTCTCTTGTCGCGTCATCTCGTTGTGTCAGCTTCCTGCACTTGCCCGGTGTGCCAGCTCGCTGTCTTCTTTAGGAGGCACCGGGAACCGAACTATGAACCTCCCACGTGGTAGGCGGGAGCTCAATCGTTCGAGCCACATCCGCTTCCCTTTCTGGTTCATTTTGATAAAACATTTCCCCCCTTGAAAGCGGCATCTTAAAAATCTCAAACTCAGTTTTCCCTTGGTTTACAATCATAATGAAAAGATGTGGACAGCTGAATTTTCCATGTGATTAATTGAAAAAGAACCAGAAACATCAAAATGTTGAAGCTTAAAATATACTAGGTGAGCAATGCACTGAAATTATTCATATAAAAGCAAATGATCAGTAACATTATAAACCATTTCACTGTCAATAATGTGAAAAATTATCTTCTCCAACAGGCATAAGAAGTGTTATTTTAAAATTGTAAAATGATCTTAATGAAAAATGTTTTTATGTTGTAATGTTTCATCCCAAACTGATAAATGATTTCAAACTTGAGGATGAAAGTTGGCTTGCAAATAGTAATGCAAACATAATCAAGAAGGGTCTTAATCCTTTATAAACTGAATGAATACAGAGAAAGAGAGAGAGAGAGAGAGAAGCAAGAAGCTGAAAGCAACGAAACCCAGAAGAGAAGGGAGAGAGCAGCAGATGCTGCCATGTGCTTTGCCTTGTGGCAGAGGAGCCAAGGGTCACGGGCAGCTGGTCTTTGGGAAGGAAACATCGCCTTGATGATGCCTTCATTTGGACATTTTTCTCAGCCTCAAAACTGTGCGCTAATAAATTCCCATTGTTCATCCAACCCATTTCATGGTATCTGCTTTAAGCAGCCTTGCAAACTAAAACACCTTTTTTTCTTTTTCTTGTCTGTCTGCATGGGCCAGAACCTATTGAATAGAAGTGGTAACGGCAGACATTCTTGTCTTTTCCTGATCTTTGGGGGAAAACAGTCTCATACCATTAAGTATGATGCTAAATATAGGATTTTTTTTATAGATGCTTTTTACCAGGTTAAGGACATTCTATTCTATGCTTAGTTTGCTGAGAGATTTTTTTAAAATTAGGAATGGGTATTAGATTTTTGTCAAATGATTTTTCTGTATCTATTGAGATGATCATATGGTTTTTATTTTTTGTTAATATAGTGAGTTACATTGATTGATTTTTCAGCATCAAATCATCCCTGCATTTTTGGGATAAATCTCAAATGGTTGTGATATATCATTTCTGAATTCTATGGGCTAAAATTTTGTTTCGAATGTTTCTTCTAGTTCGTAAGGGATGTTGGCCTATAGTTTACTTTTCTTATAATATCTTTATATAGTTTTGGTATCTGGCTAATGCTGGTCTCATAGATGTATCCCATCTCTTCAGTTTTCTGGAAGAGTTTATGTAGAATTGGTTATCTTTTTTTAAAGATTTATTTTATTTATTTATCTCTCCCCACCCCCTCGTTGTTTGCACTTGCTGTGTCTGTTTGTCGTCTTTGTTTCTTTAGGAGGCACCAGGAACCAAACCTGGGACCTCCGATGTGGGAGAGGGGCGCCTAATCACTTAAGCGGGTGGCCTGCTTTGCTGTGTCTCTCATTATGTTTTTCCTCTTGTATCTCTTGTTGCGTCGTCATCTTGCTTCAGCTTGCTGCACCTGCCCGTTGCACCAGCTCGCCGTCCTGCTCGTCCCCTTTAGGAGGCACCGGGAACCTCTGCTCCCTGCTCTGTTGTGTCTCTCGTTATGTTTTTCTTCTTGTATCTCTTGTTGCATCATCTTGTTGTGTCAGCTTGCTGCACCTGCCCATTGTGCCAGCTCGCTGTCTTCTTTAGTAGGCACCGGGAACTGAACCATGGACCTCCCATGTGGTAGACAGGAGCTCAAATGCTTGAGCCACATATGCTTTCCTGGTTGTCTTTTAAAGTTTGGTACAATTTGAAGCCATCTGGGCTTCAAAAAAAATCTTTGTGAGAAGATTTTTAACTAAAACTCCATTTCTTTAATAAATCTAGGGTGGTTCAGACTTTTTATTTCTTCTAGAATGAGATTTGGTACTTTGTGTCTTTCAGGAAATGTGTCCATTTCATCTCAATTGTCAACTTTGTAGGCATACAGTTGTTTACTATAATCCATTCTTACCCTTTCACTCTCAGTAGAAACTAGCATTGTCATCTCTATCATCCCTAATATTAGGGATTCATGTTGTCTCTCTTTTTATCCTGATAAGTCTGGCTAGAGTTTTCACCAATTTTGTTTTTCTTGTCCAAGAAACAGCTTCATTTTCATTGATTTTCTCTGTTGTTTTTCTCTTTTCTACTTCATTGATTTCTGTTTTTATCTCTATTATTTCCTGTTGTCTGCTTACTTTGGGTTTACTTTGCTCTTTTTTGTTTTATTAGATTCTGAAGGTGGATGCTGAGGTCACTGATTAGAGTCCTTTCTTCTGTAATGTAGTCATTTAGTGCTGTAAAATTCCCCAAACTGCTTTAGCAGCATCCTGTGTTTTTACTCTGATTCAGTTTAAAATACTTTCTAAATTTCCCTTTTGAGTTCTCCTTTGACCTGTGGATTATTTAAACCATATTATTTTCTTTCCAAATGTATGGGTATTTTCCAAGACTCTTTTTGTTTTTCATTTCTAACTTATTTCCATTTTGGTCAGAGAACATACTTGTATGACTTGAGTCCTTGTACATTGGTCAAGTCTTGTTTTATGGCTTAAAATGTGTTTTGTCTTGGTGAATGATCCCCGTGCGTGAAAACAGCCTGTACCTGCTGCTGTTGGGTGGAGTGTCATGTAAATGTCACTCAGGACAGGCTGGCTGATGGTGTTCAAGTCTGCTGGATCCTCGCAAGTCATCAGACAGTTTTCAAATCTCCAGCTGGAATTGTGGATCTGTTTATTTTTCCATGTAGTTTTCGCTTCATGTATTTTGAAGCTCTGTTGTTAGGTGCATAAACATTTGGAATTATCATATCCTCTTTGTTAATCGACCCTTTTATCAGTATGAAAAGACCTGCCTTATCCCTGGTAATACTTTTTATTCTGAAATCTACTTTTCTCATATTAATATAGCTACTTCAGCTTTCTTCTGGCTCGTGTTAGCATGGTATACCTTTTTCCATACTTTTACTTTTAGCCTATTTGTGTCATTTAAAATATGTTTCTTCCTGGCAACGCAAAGTTGGGCCTTGCTTTTTAAAATCCAATCTGACAATCTCTGTCTTTTCATTTGTTCCTTCTGTTTGTTGTTCCCTTTTTCCTTTCTGACTTCTTTTGGATTAGTTGAGTTTTATTATGATTCTGTTTTATCTCCTTTGTAGGCTCATTAGCTTTAAATCTTTGTTTTGTTATATTAATGGCTGCTCCAAGATGTAGGGTATTTAACTTATCACAATATACATTCAAGTGCTATAGTTGAAGAACCTTGCATGAGCAAGCTTCTATTTCTACTCCCTTCCCCCAGGCTTTACGCTGTTGTTTTCATGGTTTTTTATTTATATATACATGAAAAAGCTCACAATGTTATTATTTTAATTAAACAATTATCTTTTTTTAATTAACCATTTGACCACTTTATTTTTTAAGGAACAGCCAGTTATCTTTTAAGGAGATTTAAATATTAAGGAAAAATCATGTCTTACCTATGGAGTTGCCGTTTCCTTTGTGGAGATCCATATTTTCATCTGGGATCGTTTTCCTCTGTCTGAAGGACTTTTTTACATTTCTTGCAGTTCAAGTCTGCTGGCGATTAACTGCTTCAGCTTTTATATGCCTGTAAACATCTTTATTTAGTTTTTGTTTTTGAAAGTTAATTTTTCACTGGGTGTAGATTTCTAGGTTGACAGCTTTTTCTCTCATTATTTTAAAGATATTGCTTTACTGTCTTCTTGATTGTATTATTTCCACTTAGAAATCTGCTGTCACATTTCCTCTGCATGTAATGTCTTTTTCTTCTCAGACTGCTTTTGGGATTTTCTCTTTATCACCAGTTTTGAGCCTTTTGCTGATGAGGTGCCTTGGTGCAGCTTTCTTCAAGTTTCCTGTACTTGAGGTTCTTTGAACACTTGGAATACACTATCCCACTGATTCTGGCCTCCGCTGGTTCTGCTGAGAAGTCAGCTGTCAGTCTTCCTGTGGTTCATGTGTAAGTGATGAGTCGTTTTTCTCTTGTCCCTATAAAGATTTCTCTTTGACTTTCAGCATTTTTAATATGATCTGTCTGTTTATCTTACTTTGAGTTTGTTGGGATTCCTGGTGTACAGGTTATTATTATTTTTTCAATAAATTCAGGAATTTTTCTGCCATTATTTCCTTGATAGTCTTCTCTGCTCCTTTCTCTCTCTCTCTCCTCTTGGTACACACATTTCACGTTCTTGATGGTGGCCTACATTTCTCTGAGGCTCTGTTGCTTTTTCTTCATTCTTTTTTTTCCCTCTCGTGTTATTGTACTTTTTAACTCTGGAATTTCCATTTTGTTATTTTTTATAATTTCCATCTCTTCTGTTTGATGTGGTTTTGTCATGAAACCTTCCTCTAGTGCCTTAATCATGTTTTCCTTTAGGCTTGTGGACATATTTGTAATGGCTCTTTTGAAGTATTTTTTTTTCTGTTAAATCTGATATCTGCTCATTCTCACAGGAAGTTTGTGTTGTTTTCTTTTTTCCCCAGTGTATAGGCCCTGCTTTTCTGTTTCTTTGCATGCCTCATAATTTGGTTTTTGGAAATTGGATATTTCAGATAATGTATTGTAGCAACTCTGTGTGCTGGTTTCCACCGCACCCCTCGGGGCTTATTGTCATTTGCTTGTTTATGTTTTAGTGGCTGGATGGATTATTTAGTGAAGCCTGTTTCCCCCTCCTGTGTTAGGTCTCTGTTGTGGCCCCTCAGGGAGGTGTGGCTTTGGGTATGCCCACAAACATCTTGGGTTGACAGTGGTCCTGGGAGGGCTCCCTTTTCCTCTTTTCACGGCCACACTCAGCTTTTAAACACCACTAACTGCTTTCAGTGATGTCCCGGGACATAAATTGCTCTGCAGACAAATCCAATCAAATCGGGCCTCCTCTGAAAGAAGTTTCTGAGCCCCATGTTGGGTATTTATTCTGACCCTAGAAGGACTCCTCCTGGCTGATTATCCCACAGTTCTCTACCACAAGCGAGCCAGCCTACGGCATAAGCGATATCTTCATTAAATCTACGAATCTCCTCATCACCTTTCACCACAACTTCTGCTGTTCTTGTGAGTGCCATTAGGTTTGAATTTCTCCACCCGCAGTTGCAAATGAAGCTGGTTTCTTTGGGAAGAGGTTTTCAGGACCAGGGCTCTGTAACTGGGGGTGGGGGCAATGGCAAGCTTCTCGCAGTCACACCCTGACTGTAGGAGCCGAGTGGAGGGACAACAGCAGCCTGAGGTCCTCTCAGCTTGCCCCTGTTGACATGGAACCTCCACCTCGTGAACCAAGACAAGGGCTGTGGGGCCCCAGAATCCTCAGCACGCCATGCCCAAGGCAGAGTCTCCATTCCCCAAGCCAGGGCTGGGCAGAAGAGAGCCCTTGCCCTGGGACTTAGCCTCAGCAACAGATAACTGGGGGCAGGACGAGATGTGCTGAAGGGCTGCTCTTCCCAGGAAGAAAGCCCTCCAGCAGGTCACTGCGGGGAGAGGGGGCCCTTTGTTCTTGGCTGCAGCAGCTTGGAGTAGCGCCCCCACCTCACTGAACTGGGAAGAGGGATGGGGGGAGAAGCCTTGGTTCAGATACCTGTATCTGCTCAGATACAGATGGTGACCTTTCTTACTGAATTTTCATACATAGATTATCTTAAGTAGATGTTTCTTCATTTGCAGTTTGTCCTTAGACCTTTTCATGAGATTTTAAACGGCTGTTTCTTTATATTTTTCACCAGTTTCACTGGGGAGCAAGTCAGCGGACCACTCCATACTATCATGCTGGAAGCCGATAAGTGACAGTGTTTGTTTCTCTACTTAATTTTTTAAAAACATATATCAAGTTGGGCGTGCACAGCAGCACTCCATCATAACCTGGAAGTGGTATATACGAGAGAGGGCTCGAGCAGGTCCTGAAGGCACAAGTAAGTTACACGAGGAAGCGGCCCAAATGCCCGTGGTCACCACCCCTGCCACGTTACCGTCTCTTTCCCAGCCCACAGCTTTGGCCTCTTGGGGAGTTTCTTACAACTCGGGCCTGGTTTATAGATGGTTCTGCACGATATGCAGGTACCACCTGAAACTGGACAGGTGCAGCACTGCAGCCCTTTCTGGGACATCCCTGAAGACAGTGGTGAGGGGAAATCCTCACAGTGGGCAGAACTTCAAAGACTGCACCTGGTTGTTCATTTTGCTTGGCAGGAGAAAGGGACAGGGGTGCGTTTGTACACTCATTCATGGGCTGGCGCCAGTGGTTTGGCTGGATGGTCAGGGACTTGGAAGGAACATGATTGGAAAATTGGTGAGAAAGAGGTCTGAGGAAGAGGTATGTGGAGAGACTTTTCTGAGTGGGCAAAAAACATGAACCTATTTGTGTCCCAGACGGACGCTCACCAGAGTGACATCATAAATAATCAAGTGGATAAGATGACCCGCTCTGTGGGTAGCACTCAGCCTCTGTCCCCAATGGGCCCATGAACAAAGTGGCCTTGGAGGTAGGGACGGAGGTTACGCATGGGCTCAGCAACATGGACGTCCCCTCACCAAGGCCAGCCTGGCCGCAGACACTGCTGAGTGCCCAATCTGCCAGCAGCAGAGACCCACACTCAGCCCCCCATGCGGTGCAGTGCCCGAGGTGCTCAGCCTGCGACCTGGTGTCGGGTTGGTTATGCTGGGCCACTTCCAGCATGGAAGGGGCAGCGATTTGTTCTAACTGGAATAGACACACACTCTGGAAATGGGTTGCCTTCCCTGCACGCGGTGCTTCTGCCGAAACTCCCATCCGTGGACTTGGAGAATGCCTATCCACCATCACGGCATTCCACACCGCGTTGCTTCTAGTCAAGGAAGCCACTTCCAGCAAACGCAGGAATGGGCACATGCTCATGGAATTCACTGTCTTGCCATGTTCCCCATCACCCTGAAGCAGCTGGATTGATGGAATGGTGGAAAGACCTTTTGAAGACTCAATTTTGGTGCCAACTAGGTGGCAATACCTTTTAGGGCTGGGGCAATGTCCTCCAGGAGGCTGTGTGCTCTAAACCAGCGTCCTCTCTAGGGTGCTGCTCCTCCCATAGCCAGCATTTATGGGTCCAGGAATCTAGGGGTGGAAATGGAGTGGCACCACTCACTATTACCCCTAGTGACCCACTAGGAGAATTTTTGCTTCTTGTCCCTGCAGCCTTAAGCTCTGCTGGTCTACGTCTTAGTACCAAAAGAAGAAGTGCTTCCATCAGGAGACACAGCAACGATTCCATTGAACTGGAAGTTAAGACTGCCAGCTTGCCACTTTGGGCTCCTCGTGACTCTGTCAACAGGCAGGGAAGAATTGTACTGGCTGGGGTGATTGATCCTGACTGTAAAGGGGATTGTGCAACCAGCAAAGGAGGTAAAGCAGAGTTTGCCTGGAATACAGGAGGTTCCCTAAGGCTTCTCTTAGTGCTACTAATGGCCCAGAAACCTCAGGAATGATGGTTTGGGCCACTCCACTGGGCAAAGAACCACGGCCACCAGAGGCGTTTGCTGAGGGTGAAGGGAACATGGAATGGGTGGTGGAAGGAGGTAGAGTGACAAATATGAACTACAACCATGTGACCGGTTAGAGAAACAGGACTGTGATGGCCATGGTTTGTTATGGGTTTGCTTGTGTATGGACATAAAGCAAATATCTTTGTTTTCTTCCCTATGTTATCCCCTTGTCATATGACATAAGATGTATTATGTTCATGTCACAGTAAGTTAGATGTCATATAAGTTACATGTCTTATAAGATGTCATATAAGCACATCAGTTTCATGTCATGGTATTGAAGTTAGAGGATGTCAAGTTTAAGAGTGAATATTACCCAAGGACTTGCACCCTATTCTGGAAAAATTTAGTGTGTTTCTGGTTGTACGTAGGACAGGTGAGTATTGTTAGGTGAACAATATGCCTGATTAAGTAGGTTTAAGCTGATACGTATGGCTGCCAGGTTGGCAAGGTGGAGTGGGATGGTGAGGCTCACGGGTCAGCTTGGCCAGGTGACGGTGCCTGGTTGTTTGGTCCAGCAAGCACTGGGCTGATTGTTACTGTGAGGACATTTCGTGGACTTGAATTATCAGTAAGTTGACTGCATCTGTGGCTGATGACATCTACAACCAGCTCAGGAGACTGCCTTCAGCAATGAGAGACGTCTCATCGAATCAGTGGGAGGCCCTAAAAGGAGAAGTGATTGCAGCAGTCAGAAGAGAGAATTTCTGTTTCTGCCTCAGCCAACCAGCCTCTCTTGGAGAATTCATCCAGGACTTTCCTTGGAGTTCCCTACTTTGGAATTTGGACTTGTGTATCCCCACAGTCACATGAGACAATTTTTATAAAAATTTTATAATATTTACAGTTGTCTCCTGTAGGTCCTGTTTCCCTAGAGAACCCTAATATAAGTTGTAAGAACTATTTTAATGTTCTCATCTGTTAATTCCATTATTTGTGTCAGCTCTGAGACAGTTTCGATTGTTTGATTATTCTCCTTATTGTGGGTCATATCTTCTTGCTTCTTTGCATGTGCCTGGAAATCTTTGATTGGGTGCCAGGCATTGTATATGGATGCTGGTTACTGAGTTTTATTCTGGGATGCAGTTAAGTCACTTAGAAGCAGTTTAATCCCTTAAGGTCGTGCTTCTGTGGGTTTTCAGGCTTACTTGGAGTGGTGCTCAGTCCAGGGTTAGTTATCCTCCGCTATTGCGGCCAGGCCCTCTGGATACTGCACCCAGTGTGCTATGCGTGGCCCTTTCCCAGTCTGGCGGTGGAAACAGGCACTCTCCCCAGCCTCGAGTGAGTTCTGGTCACTGTTCTTTAGTACTTTCAGATGGGGTTTTCCTCCGAGTAGTTTCCTCAAATGCATCTACTACCAGCCCTCCGCCAGGTCTTTGGAGTTCTTTCCTTGCATCTCCGGCTGAGCTGGTACTTTGTCTTGAGAACTCCGGCTGCGTTGATCTACCCAGACTCTCAGCTCCATCTCTTTAACTCGGGGAATTCTCCCTACTCCACCTCAGTCCCCTTCCCTGTGCTACAGCCTGAAAAGTCTCTCAAGGACGTAAACTGGGGCAATTGTTGGGCTCACCTTATTTGTTACCCATTTCTTGGGAATCACTGTTCTTTACTGCCTCGTAGCCAATATCTTGAAAACCACTGTCTTGTGTTTTGTC
>PVKH010026607.1:0-13181 GCA_004027955.1 Chaetophractus vellerosus
TCTGCCACATTCTCCAAGGGAGCAGCAACAGTCCCCCAAGTGCAAAGGCAGTGACTGGAGGATGATCCACTGATGGGCCCTTGATATTGATGACTATGCTTGTAAGCCTTTGCTTTTGAAATTGAAACTTAGGCTAGTGTTGTGAGGTGCCTAAGAGTTGCCTCCTGAGAGCCTCATTGTTGCTCAAATGTGGCCTCTCTCTAAGCCAAACTCAGCATTTGAATGCATTGCCTTTCCCACAGTGTGGGACTCCTGAGGATGAGCCTCCCTGGCTTCAAGGGATTACTACCAAGCACCAACTAGCAAGCAATGCAGCTGGAAAAAGACCTCAAATAAAAGGGGGGAAAGGTAAAGACAAATGAGTTTATATGATTAAGAGACTTCAAAGTGAGTTGGGAGGTCATCCCAGAGGTAACACTTACGCATAACTCAGTAGGATCTCACAGACTTCCAAAGTGGATACCACCCCAAATAGTGGGGCTCCTGAGGGCTCTGGAGACACCCAGGTACTATGGTCAGGGTGGATAGCTTTGGAGTTTGGTGCCTTGCCAGTGGGCCCTACTTTGGAGTTTGTGCTCCTGAGAGTGACAGAGTTGGACTCAATTATGTCTTCCCTGCACATGGCACATCTGTCCCTTCCATTTAACTATATACCTGGTGCTGGAGTTTGTAGTTGTCCATTCAGATACTAGATTTTTTGGGCTGTCCATGTGACCGCTAGGCCCAAAACTTCATGGAGTTGCAACACCTACTCTCCAGTTCATTGGTCTCACCCAGGACAACTGGCGGGGAGATGTTGATGGACAACAGCCGTCCCAGGGAATAGAGAGAGTCCGTACCTGCAGGCAAGGTATTCCTATCCATCTTCCCCATGGGATATAAGCCGCCTGTCAATTGGAGGTGGGGTGGACATCACCATTCCAGAATCCTCAGGATTGGGGGATGAGCTATGGACTAGAGTGGACTTACTGGTATTCTACTATAGAAATATTTTGATTCTAGCAATGGAAGAAAGTATAACATTGATGTGGAGCCAGTGGCCACTTGAAGGTCTGGGGGCAGGGAGGGGTAAAAACAGTTGTAATGCAGGGGCTTTTTCAGGACTTGGGAATAGGGAGTAGTCCTGAGTGACATTGCAGAACTGTGTGGGAGAGAGTATAGACTACAATGTGAACTATCATCCATGCTTAATCGCAAAGTCCCAGGATGTGTTTATCAATTGCAATGAATGTGCCACACTAATGAAGGATGTTTATGTGGGAGGTTGTAGGAGGTGTGGAAAGTGGGGCATATGGGAATCCCTATATTTTTTGTGTAACATTTATGTAATCTAAGTATCTTTTAAAAAATTTTAAAAATTATTTTAAAAAATCTCAAACTATGGTTGTAGAGTCTCTAGCTCTCAGATTGTTTTACAGATTTCAAGACAAACTTGTTAGGTGCATAAAGAGCATACATTTTCCAACTTTTATATCATCTTGTTCTTCCTATTGTTAGATTTGCCTCAATTTATTTTGTTTTGTAATGAACACAGAAAAATCATGCAGAAAACACAGAATTCCCATACACGCCAACTCATACCCACAGTTTTTCCCATTATTAACATTTTGCATTAGTGTGGTACCGTTTTTACAATTAATTAAAGAACGTTATTACAATTGAACTAAACTAATACATTAGAATGCTGTTTCTATTGTATAATCCTATGGTTTTTTAAATATTTTTATCCTGGTAACATATATACAACCTAAAATTCCCCCCCTTTTAATCACATTCAATAGTTAATTCAGTGGTGTTAATTACATTCACAATATTGTGCTACCAACAGTATCATCTGTTGCCAACACTTTTCCATTGCCCCAAACAGAAACGCTGTACAAATTAAGCATTAACTCCCCATTCCATATCCCCACCTGGCCCCTGGTAACATGTAGTCTACTTTCTGACTCTAAGAATTTGCTTATTATAATCGTTTCATATCAGTGAGGTCATACAATATTTGTCTTTTTGTGTATGGCATATTTCACCCAACATGATGTCTTCAAAGTTCATCCATGATGTTGCATGTATCAGAATTTCATTACTTCTTATAGCTGAAAATCATTCTGCTGTATATATATATATCCCTCATTTTGTTTATCCATTCATCTGTTCATAGACACTTGGGTTGTTTCCATATTTTGGTAATTGTGAATAATGCTGCCATGAATATCAGTGTGTTAATATCTGCCCATGTGCCTGCTTTCTATTCTAAAAGTGGGAATGCTGACTTATATGGTAATTTCTATACTTCACTGTCTGAGGAACCACCAAACTGTTTTCAAGAGCAGCTGCGCCATTTTACATTCCCAGTAAAAATGAACAAGTGTTTCTATTTCTCCACAACTTCTCTAACACTTGTTATTTGCCATTTGTTAAATAGTAGCTATTCTAGTGACTGTGTCAATGTATCTAAATGTGCTTCTGCTTTGCATCTTCCTAACTGCTAATGATGTGGAGCATCTTTTCTTTATCTTTTTGGCCCTTCATAAATCTTTTTGTAAATTATCTTTATTCTTTTCCTGTATCTTTGAAAAATTTCTACTGGTGTTTGCCCATTTTTAATTGGGTTATTGGTCCTTTTGTTGCTGAGTTGGATTTTTTAATACCCTGGATAGTAAACCCTTATCAGATATGTGGTCTCCACATATTTTCTCCCATTCTGTCAGTTGTCTTTTTACCTTCATGATAAATATATTGATGCACAAAAGTTTTTGATTTTGAGAAGTCCCATTTATCTATTTTTCATTTGTTGATTGTGCTTTTGGTGTAAAGTCTAAGAAACCATTGCTTAACACAAAGTCCTAAAGAAGCTTCCCAATGATTTCTTTGAGGAGTTTCATAATTTATTCTTCTATTTAGTTCTGTGATTCATTTTGAGTTAATATTTGTATATGATGTGACATTGGCGTCTACCTTCAGTCTTTTGCATATTAATACCCAGTTTTCCCAGCACTATTTGTTGAAGAGACTATTCTTTCCCTATTGAGTGGACTTGGCACCCTTGTCAAAAATCAATTAGCCATACCAATGTTCGTAGCAGCGTTATTCACAATTGCCAAAAGATGGAAACTACACAAGTGTCAATCAACTGATGAATGGATAAACAAAATGTGGTGTATACATATAATAGAATACTATGCTGCTGTAAGAAGAAATGAAATTGGGACATAGATGATAACACAATGAACCTTGAAGACAGTATGCTAAGTGAAATAAGTGAGACACAAAAGACAAATATTGCATAGTCTCACTAATATGAACTAAATACAAAGAATAAATGCACAGGGTTAAAACCTAGAGTATAGGTTATTGGGAGATAAGAGGAGGGCTGAGTAGGTGTACTGGTGCTCAATGTATGTAGAAGTTTTAATTAACTTGACTGTAAAAGTGTGGAAATGGATAGAGTTGATGGTAACACATTATAATGGGTAGAACTAATACAGATGATTTATAAATGGGATTATGGCTGAAAAGGGTAGTCTAGGGATGTAAATTTCAATTAAAAGAAGCTAGAGAATAATCTAGGGACTGAATAACATAGTGAACCCATAGGTGGTGAATAAGAATTGTGGTTACTAGTACAAATACAAGAATGTCCTTCTATGAACTAGATCAAATGTATATCACTATTGTAAGCGGTAAGAATGTAGAGAAGCATCAGAAAAATACAATTAATGTAACCTATGGACTACAGTCAATATCAATACTGTAATATTTTTGCATCAATGCCAAAGATACACTGTGTTAATAATAGGGAGTATGGAAAATATATACCAAATGTACAGTATACCATAGTTAATGGTAATATTCTGATCATATTACCTCATAATTTGTAACAAATGTTCCACAACAATGTAATGTATTGGTGGAGGGGTGTTGTATGGGAATTCCACACATGTGTATGATTGTTTTGTAAGTTTAAAACTTCTCTGATAAAAATATTTTTTTAAAAATCAATTGGCCATATAAGTGAGTATCTTTGCAAATTGGTTCTGCATTGGCTGATACTCTGCTTCAGAGTTTTGTCCTCCAATCACAAAAGTAAAGTGCAGGACCCTCTCTGAGTCTGCATCTTGTCCTGGTCTTGTAGGGCAAGTTCTGAGAGGGCAATCTTTCATGTTGAAACCAATAGATTTGTGGCACTGACATACAGGCATTCCAGTATGCACCCAGGGTTTACTCTGCTCCCTCTGGAACAGGACCAGGCACTCACAATGGTAGCATAGGCCAGCTCCACACTATTCCAGGGAAAGTATGAGGGCTGGAGCCAGCAAGGGCACCAGTATCTTCTCCCACCATTTGTAAAGCTGCATTTTCTTGATTTGGCCCTTGCCCAGTTAGGTAACCCTTCAACTGTTTTTTGGAGTTTTGAGGAAGATGGCTCTTTCAGATTTTGCTAGTTGTTAAAAGATTCTGTAGCAAAATAGCTCTTTGGAGCATCTTATGCTGCCATGCTCATGGACAAGAAGTCCACATTTATTACTATTGATTTTGTTAAATTCCACTTTCACCTTATTCGTTTTCCTTTTGCCAGAGTAATCCTTTAATAATTCTTTCTGACAATGCTCCATTTTTGAAATCAAATAAAGTTATGTGTTTTTATCATAATAATTTAAAGTATGTAGTAATGTTTTGTTTCATATCTTAATAAATTAGAATTTTATGGGCTGTTTTTTAGCTATAACAGTTAACATTATAAATACAACTTTATAAAATACATTTAGGGTTGTGGGAAGATGGTGACAGACTACAAGCAGAGCTGAATTCTATCACAATAACAATGGAGAAAGAGGTAAAAGCTGTCAGCAGACCAAGACAGTGTTGCACAACTCCCAGGAGGGTGAAGGACAGAGAGATGAAGAAGACAAAACAACAAAGTGAGTTACCAGGCCCCTGTAGTGGCTGATAAGGACTCCCCTTCCCCACCCCCAAGATCGTAAGCTGGGGTAAAATAGCTGGCTTACTGAAGCCAGCTGAGAGGGGAATAGTCATCTTTCTTCCTGTCAGCTGTTTCAAGGAAAAAGGGAGGGGAGGTTGGGGTGCTTTTCTTCAGTGAATTCAGCCAGCAGATCCCACTTGACTCTCCAATCTGGAGATTCAACACAGGAGTATGGGAAAGCTGAGACTGAAACCCCTCCATGGAAAGGTGTGCTGACTAGCACCATCTGCTGGCCTGTCTGGATATTGCATGGGCAAAAACTGTTCTCCATTCTTTCTGAATCCAATCCCAGGAGAAAATCTGTGCCCCACTAGTCAGTTCCTGGCCCAATTTTAAAAACTTAAGCTGGGCAATTTTAAAGACTGAGAATAAGTTGACTCAAATATCAAAGAAAGGCTGTGAAAAAAATAACAATAGGCAAGAGAGAGAAATTAGCCATCAGAGTAAATTCACCAACATATTCAGATGCCTAGACATCAGCAAAAAATTACAAACCATACTAGGAAACAGGAAGAGATGGCCTAGCCAAAAGAACAAACCAAATATCCTGAAGAGATAAAGGATTTAATATAATTACTCAGTGATAATCACACAACTCTCCTAAATGATGTCAAAGAATTTTAAAAACATTACTAAAGAAATAAACTATATTAAGAAGACACTGGGAGAACATAAAGAACAATCTGAAAGCCTGCAAGAAAAGTAATAGAGCTTATGGGAATGAAAGACACAATGGATGAGATTAAAAACACATTGGAGGCATATAAGAGCAGATTTGAATTGCTTAAAGAAAGAATTAGTGATTTCAAAGACAGAACATCTGAACCAGAAAAGAACAGAAGGAGAAGAGAATAGAAAAATGGAAAAATGGAACAGAGTCTCAGGGAATTGAATGACAATGAGAAATGCACAAACATTCACATTATTGGTGTCCCAGAAGGAGAAGAGAATGGAAAAGGGTCAGAAAGAATATTTGAAGAAATAATGACCAAAAACTTCCCAACTCTCATGAAGGACATAAATATTAATATCCAAGAAGAACAATGCACCCCAAATAGAATAAATCCAAATAGACCTATCCCAAGACACCTACTATTCAGAATGACAAACATCAAAGATAAAGAGAGGATTCTGAAAGCAGCAAGAGAAAAGCAAAGCATCACACATACTTGATAAGATTAAGTGCTGAACCTATCATCAGAAACCATGGAGGAGAAAAGAAAGTGGTATGATGTATTTAAGGTACTGAAAGAGAAAAACTGACAGCCAAGAATTCTGTATCTAGCAAAGCTGTCCTTCAAAAATGTGGATGAATTCAAAGTCTTCACAGAAAAACAAAAACTGATAGAATATGTTACCAAAAGTCCAGTTTTACAAGAGATACTAAAGGGGGTGATGCATCCTGAAAGGAAAAAAAAAAAAACAGGGTGAGAGATTTGGAGAAGAGTTTAGAAATGAAGAGTATTAGGAAGTGCAAACTAAAGGGTAAGAAGACAGACAATAGAAAGTTATGACAACAGAGAGCCCCAAGGACAAAATGGGTGAAGTAAGTAATGTGTTTACAGTAATAACACCAAATGTTAATGGATTGAACTCCTCAATCAGAATACATAGACTGATAGAATGGATTAAAACAAATATGAGCCATCTATATGTTGTCCACAAAAGACCCACCTCAGATGTAAGGACAAAACCCAGGTTAAAAGTGAAAGGTTGGAGAAAGGTATTCCATGCAAGTAGTAACCAAAAAAGAACTGGAGTAGACCAAATAAATGTAAAATAACAACAGAATATATGAACAATAATTACACAGTGCAGCTGGCAAATTGTTCCTGTGATCAGTATTCTGTAAATTTTTTCATACAAAATAAACATTTGTTTTTAATTGAGAAGGACTGGAAAAGAGATATGTTTTTGGATACTTCATTTTTCTTTAACCCTTTTTATTCATACCCTTTAATTAAAATAATCTATCTGAATCAATAATGATTTAGCATGACTACTGTTGAACAAGATTTTGAGTTTTTATGCCTCATAAAATTATGAGTTGGCAAATTGTTATCTGCTGTAATTCATTCCAATAAGATGTAAAGAATTCCCAAATAGGAATTTGATTATCTAGAAAGAATTATGGCCTAAACAGAAATTAAATAACTAAACCAATGATTTATTTCATTCTTAGAGATTATTATGTCCAATAGTTAGAGCTATAATATAAAAATCAGAATTATGTCATAATTAATTTCTATTATATTTGAGTTTTTTTTACATTTATAAATGTTTATTGCTATGCTACCTATTCTTTATAATTGATTAAATTTAATCTAACCTGTCCTTGCACTCTCTTTTAAAAATTATAATTTCTGTCAATCTGTTTTTCTATATATTTTACAATTTTACAATAAAGGACTTTTGACAGCTAAAAAAAGCCATTGGTTTTACACTTTGGATAGCTCATATGGTATGTGAATGTATCTCAAGAAAATTGCTTAATAACAGGAATAGCCAGAAATAGTAGCTGTGTACAGAATGAGAAACAGAAATTGAGAGGTAAGGAATTTTCTTGTCTGGTTTTTGTTTATTATTATTATTGAAATAATGAAAACGCTTTAATAATGTTGGAAAGTGATGAATGCACAACTACGTGATTATACCAAATACCCTTAGTTGTTCATTTTGGATAAATTAATATGTATTAATATGTGTCAACAAAATTGATTTGTTTAAAAAATATATTTAATCCCATACTTCTTTAGAAAGTATTCATTTTCCACTACTGCCACCCACTATCAACAATTTAGGAAATTTTAATACTTCCAATTTCTCCCTCTAGGATTTACTTCTCTATCATCTGATTTGGGCTGGCTATAGTATTATTCTTGGTTCTTCAAGTATTTACTGTGGCAGTTTGATATAGTTATTAATTCCAAAAATAGATATTGGATTATGTTTGTAAACTGGTCTGTTCCTCTGGGTGTGATTAAGTTATGATTAGGGCTTTGATTGGGCCACGTCGGTAGGACATTGAGTCCTCTCCCCTCGGTGGGCGGGGACTCAGAGATAAAATTACATGGCAGAGGAGAGGAGTTAGTTGGAGTTTTGAGTTGGAGTTTTGATGCTGGAGTTTTTGAGCTGGAGACCTGGGAAGTAAGCACACAGAGGAGCTTGGTCATGAGGAAGGAGAGAAGGCCCCGGGGAAAAAGACGAGCTGTTCACCTGACAATTCACAGCTGGCTTTGGGGAGAGAAGCAAAGCCTAGAGAGCCTCATAGTCTACAGCTGACCTTGTGGAGGAACCAGAGAGCTGAGCCCAGAGACAGGCAAGCCCCAGGAAGAGAGGATCCCACAAAGCCTGAACCCTCGCTGATGTCAGCAGCCATCTTGCTCCAACACGTGGCCACAGACTTTGGCAAGGGAAATAACTTATGCTTTATGGCGTGGTAACTGTAAGCTTCTACCCCAAATAAATACCCTTTATAAAAAACAACCAATTTCTGGTATTTTGCAAAAGCACCGCTTTGGCTGACTAATACAGAATTTACCATTATAATTTTTTAAATAATACTCATTTCTCTGTTTCTTTATCTCTAAGTTTAGACATTATCTATTAATTGGAAGTTGAAATCATTATGCTTACATCATCTTTCACTTAAAACCATATTCTATGTCCAGAAATCAATTTTAACATTCTTTCTACATTGTCATAGTCTATAATATCCACTTTCTTTTCTATAACCATAGTTTCTACAGATGTTTTAGCTTAGTTCTACTTCAAATTCGGTTCAGAATTCACTGCATTGCTAGTACCCCTGGTTTTCTATTTATTTCCTGATCAGTCCATGTTGACCGTTTAACATAGAGTTGCTCAATCCTGGCATTATTGATATTTCTTCTCCACTCTGACATTCCACTAAACTGCTTCTTACAGAAATGGCAGGTCTGCAAGATTTTCTCCTTCGGCCCTTTTCTTGGCATTATACTGGAATTTGCTGCTTCCAGTTCATTCACAAAAATATATTTGCTCTAATAAAAGTGCCATAATTTACCCTTGAAGGTATGCAAGAAACATTGGATAACTGTTTTCTCCAAGCTTTGCCCAAGTTTGCTGACATCAGATAATTTTCAGCTTACTGCCTCACTCTGGTTCAGCTTTCATTGCACTTAGCTCATTTTTGTCATTTATTCTGATTCTGAGTTATAGAGGTTTCCTAGTTTCTACAAAGATGAACTTTCCATTTCTATTTATCATCCTCCCTATTATTTTTCAGCTTTTTTCAGAAGAGAGAAGGTACAAATAATACACACTTAACCAGCTTAAGCCAGGCTCCTTAAACAATGTTTGACATTACTTAATTAGTGGGATTCATCCATTACCTTTTGTTGAATATACTATGAGAAAAAATATATAATTCTATTATGGAAAATAAAAACCTTTTGCTTTTTAAACCAGGTTTTCTAAGATGGTCTATATTGTCAACATAATGGCATTTTATTGTATAACAAATTAATTCTTCAATTTCCATAGAAGGAACTTCTAAGATGAAGGGGGCGAAGCTTCAGGATGTGACCAGATTAATTACATTGCATAATTGAATAAAGATAAGCCCACCAAAATCATATGCATTGATTCTAAATAGGAAGTAAGTCAATCTGGACCCAAAAGAAATTTTCAGAAAGAAATGTACAATGCAAATCAGACTAAATGTAAAAGCCCTGATCAATAATAATGCAGTTATGTAGTTTATTATATTCACTTTGAAAGGGTAACAGTTATATTATGGGAAGGAATGGATTTAAAAATGGCAAAGCATGAAGAAGATTAAAAGTAGTATAAAATGCAAGGGTTAACAAATGTTACATGTAGAGGTAAAGGGCATAAAGGACTCAATATCACTTAAAATGTCCATTGCAATGACTGAAATGATTCATTATCTTTATTATTTGTCAATTTACAAGAGTAATGCATGCTAGTTGTAAAATATTTAAGCAAAGCAGAACTATGTAACAGGAAGTCTTCATGACATTTATAAGCATTTAATAGTTTAGGATTCCTTTTTTTTTTAAAGATGGGCATGGATGGACTATAATTTAACTTGTCCCTTATTTGGCAATAATTTTTGTTTCCAATTTTTCACAATTTGTAAGCAAGAATACAGTGAACAAGCTTGCGTAGACATCAGCGTGCATATGCAAAGTATACATATTATTCTAGAAATAAGGTTGCTGAATCAAAGGATATGAACATTTAACATTTTAGTACATATCACTGATTTCTCTATAAAAATAGAATATGACGTTCCTGCTTGCACTCCTATCAAGAGTACTGCCCACATTATCACCAATACTGGAAAGTAAAGAAATATTTTTAAATGTTGACTTCGAGTCAGTAAAACATTGAAATGGAAACACCTACTCCTCCACCCCAGGACAACAAAAGAATAGGTTTGAAATGAAAAAACAATAGTGACTGGAAAAAGATATACATGCAAATGTAAATCCTTACTAAGGAAACCCTTCAGACTTTCAGAGGAGAAAGGTTATAATGAGGTTAGTAGTCCACATAATTAAAATAACCTCCTAATATACCTAAATTCCTTTGCAGTTTCTCTCCAGATTTTACAAGGAAGAAGGTATTTTCCTCAGCCTTAGAGAAAAAATTCTAAAATATTGATCAACAAGAAAATAATTTTCACCACAAATATTACTCTTATTAATGATATAATAAATTATCTGATGTCAATGAAAATAAAAGTTAAAGATTTCTTCCATGTATAGACTAAGTTTTTACCTGTTTTTAAAAAAATCTGTTTCAAGTCAGAAGCCACAGACTACATTAATTTACCACTTTAAGCCTTGTTGTTTTCTCTAACAATTTAGTCATATAATATATGATATTACAACTGAAGTACGACCCCCAGTGCTGTTGTATTTTCTTTTATTTTAATTGAAGATAATAATTAAGTAGAAATAAAATTTTGCTCAAACTAAGCCAAATGGAAAACCACCACTTTACAACTGAGTCCTTCAAACACTCATTTAATCAATATGAGTGTTTAATGTTAACAATTACATGCTTACTGAGAAAGCTTAATTAAGAAACGCAACGATGAAATTAGTAAAGTACTAAAGAAAGCCATCTGGACATTTAGTCTCTCAACCCATGGACTATCTGTATTCCACTTTATGTTTTTAAAATGCATTTAGGAACAATTTGGTGAGCCAATGTAGCAATACCAGATGTACTTTACAAGCCGATTATGAAGCAGATGGTTTTATGATCACACTTGTGTTTTCAAAGGTGTTATTCTATTATATAAGGTTCACATTTTCAACACAAGCTTCCTGTTTAGTATAGTGGTTGGTGTCATCCTGTCAGAGCATCTCACACGTTTCTCTTTTGCGCATCTGTTCAGTAAGTACGCTGATTGACTCTCTTAGCAGGAGGGATAAATTATCCAATTGCATAGTTGGGAGTATGGCATATTACACAGCCCTAATAGTCTTATTAATATGACATCAGTATAACTTATACTGTAGGCATCCATGGAAAATCAACTTAGCTTTCTAAAAACCAAGTTGAGTTGCATACAGTTTATTAAATACCCAACCAGAACTGGCATGAATATTTTATCCCTTAGAAGTGTCTTTCTGCTAATACAATAGATATTGTTTAACTTAGCTCAGAGATACTATGCACTCTGGAAGTAATTCTATATTAAAGGACAATAACCATAATTACTCTTGGCATGCTAAACTAATAATAAAAATATTCACCTCTTCTTAGCCATAATAGAAAATAAATTTGACTACAGCAATATGCATGCCCTTCTGAAGAAAAAAAGCAATTAAGCATTATGTCTTTTGCTCATGCTGTAAATTTCAATTTTGTCAAATTCTATTGGATGTAGTGAAATGTTAAAAAAAAAAAAAAAGCCTGCCTTGTCTATAAACTCAGTCTAAGTGTCCTGACATGACATCCTGGCAATATTCCTTGCCTGATTTGTTGAAGTAAATTAACTCTGGATTTGAGTGCTCCAGTGGGAATGATCCTATGATATGAAATGATTATATTAGTATTAATGTGAGAAGATACCCTCATTCATTCAACTAGCCTTTATTTACCACCTACTAAATGCTCCTGTGCTTGCCACCAGGGATCCAAATATAAATGGCTCATTGTGCATATCCCTCAAGGAGACTACAGATAAGGTAAAGTAGGCTTGTAAATTAATTAAATATACACATATATATTAGAGAGATAATTACTATTGTAAACTAATATTGAACTATTGTTGATAATATTCATTCTGAGAAACTTAAGGGGAAGTTTACTGACATCTGCAATTTACTTTGAAATACACCCAAAATAAGATGGGTTAATGAGGGAGAGAGGGATGGATAGATGGATAGATGTGGTGAAAGTGCTTACAGTAAAATGTTAATGATAGAATCTGGGTGGTGTGCATATAAGTGACTAATGAAAATCCTTTCAACTTTGCTGTATGTTTAAAAACTTTTAATAATGAAAGGATGGAAAGGAAAAGAAAACAAGGGGCATGAAATTGAAATTATGAAAGAAGGAATGCAGTTGCTGGTAGTGACAAGGTTGAGAGTAAGACCACAGAGTGGTTGGCTAAGGGCTTGAGGGTGAAATAAAATACATGGAGGAAATACAAAGAGTCGAGAGGCTAGGACTCGGAATTGGAAGGTTAATCTACTTAAATTTACATGGATATTGAAATAATAAAAATTTCTATTTGTGATACTGGAGAAAGCGATAGTGAGCCAAGTACTTAAGATCAAGGAAGGAGAAAAATGGACCTGGGTCTAGCTAACAGATGCAATGAAAGATAGCAAGGGACATAGTCTGATGGCCCATGCTTCAATGCTCGAGGCTTTCTGGAAGGAAGGAAGGACAATGTTCTGAATACAACAAAGAGAAATAAAAAGGGCACTTTCTCTTATTTCAGGCTCAGAGGCAGAGAATGGCCATGGGAGAGAAGACAACTACTCCCTTAACAGGCTACATGAAAAATAGTGTGCTAAGAGTACATCCAAATTTTGGTTAGAGTATGAAAGTAAAGGAAACATTTATGAAGAGGTAGCAGATTTTTCTATGGCCAATGACAAGTTCCAGAGAGTGCAATGGAAAAGTTTAGAGAATAAGGATAGGGTTGAGAAATGGAGTAAGATAAAGCGAT
>PVKH010026608.1:0-13168 GCA_004027955.1 Chaetophractus vellerosus
AAAAAAAAAACAAAACAAAACAAACAAACAAAAAGATTAAAAATTTAAAAAAATGAAATGGGAAAAAGAAGAGAATCTATACAATTGTGAAAATATAAACCAACATTACTACTCCTTAATACATGTGAAAGTAAATAATAAATAATTCTAGTATTTGTTTAGAAGAAAAACATTTTCTGAATGTGGTGACATACTAAAAAAGTATTTGCCTGTGGTCAATTACATATGAATCTGAATGGCAGATGTGGATATTGAGGTCTAGAGAGGTTAAGTTATGACTTCAAAGTCATAGACTAAATAGCTGTTTAGTGGTAGATTTGGACTAGGACACTAATATATCAGGTCTTACAACTTCTTATTTTCTTTGCTCCAACTGTCTGTTTTTGAAGGAGTTATAGAAACTATAACCACAATAAAGAGAAGACAAACCAACTTATATAGAAGATAATGTTCCAAACATTCTGTCCTGTGTACCATCCAACCTAATCTTAAAATGCTAAGTAAAATTTATCATATCCCCAAGGATATGGTAAATTTTTAATAGATATTTTCTAGTGCGTCTTTCATCTATCAGGACAAAGGTAGATTATAACAGCCCAAACTGCCAGTTAGCTGGTTGTTAAACAGTATTTAGCATAATACTCTTTTACTAGTTGATATATAAATATACACACAAAGTATATATACAATCTATATCTCTATTACATATAAATAAATACAGCTAAGGATAGGAAATGACACCATACTGAACAGTCATTGGGGTAGTAACTTTATGAAAACTAGGAAGTCTTATCAGCAAGTGTATGAAAGTATGACACAGGCCCATAAAAGTCTGGAAATTAATGACCTGAAATATACTGCATCAAACATTTATTTTTAAATAGCAGTGTAAAATTTGCCATATATTAAATGGGCCAGGGTCCATTTGCTTCAAAATACTAACAGCAAAACACTAGTCTTTCCATGGTGTTCATATTTTATTTAATTTTATTATTTCAAGATCCTACTAGAGTCATACATCTCATTTATATAAAATAGATTAAAATATTACTTTAAATTTTTATATGATCTACAGAACTGGAAAGGGCATAGAATGAAAACTCTGATTAGGTTTATTTAAATTTGTTTTCCCTATTAACATCATTTTACTCTTTTTACATACATAACAAAATTTTATCAATAGTTACCTTTTGACGTAGTAATGAATTACAAATATCAAACACACAGAAAGCACTTTTTGCAAATATAGTAATTCTTTCTGAATATACTAGTGATTTGACAGAGTTAGAGCCAAGCTGAAAATTGCTGACTTTCACTCAGGGAATATTTTTTTCAAAAGAGAAATAAAGTTGATTGTTTAATTTCTGGACTAGAAAAGAAGTATTCCCTTACCTCTGTACATACTTCCAATACTTTTAGTTTGCAATTGCATAATACTTAAATAAGAAGTAATCAAAAATATTGTGCACACATGGTTATAACTGATAAATAAATGAAACAGGTATAATAGCCTTTAAGTATACGAAAAGTAATCTTATCTGAAAACAACATAACGCCATGATTAAGTAAAACCTGGAAAGGTACAATGTTCAAAAGAACACAAAACTTTATAAAACAATGAAGAGGATTCATTTTTCTTTAATATTTTTTTCTGGCAATTGTCAATATTGTTCCCTCTTTCTGGAACCATCATCCTTTCCCTTGAACTGATAACCTATTTTCTCCCAGCAATTTCTAAAGGGCTCATATTACCAGCTATCTTACTAGGTTTGCTTCTTTTCATTTCTTTTGAGATGCTGTATATCTTTCATTTAAGTCACTCCTTCTATTTAGCTGAAAATTTAATAGAAGCGATCACAGTATGACCTAACCCTTTGTAAAAATACTGATGGTTTACATTCAAAATAAATCTCTTTTCATAATTATATTTCCTGCCTGCATGCTCATAGCCAGTATCCAAAGTGTTAATGATCCACTATTATGAACATTTTAAACACTTTTTTAAAATCTTTTCTTTCTTCTTCTTTTCAAAAACAGTTTTATTGAGACACATTTCACCCACCACACAATTAATCCATTTAAAGGGTACAATTCAATGGTTTTTAGTAAATTTACAGATATGGGCAACCATTACCACAATCAGTTTTAGAATATTTTCATTAACTCTTTGGCAGTCAACTCTCCATTTCCCCCAACACACACACACCCATGCCCTGGCAATCACTCATGTACTTTCTGTCTTTATGGATTTTCCTCTTCTGGACATTTCATAAGAATGGAATCATACAATACATGGTCTTCTGTGACTGATTTTTTTCTTTCACTTAGTATTTGTTTCATATGTCTGGTTTAAAAACTACAAAAGAAAAATTTGATCAACAAAATAATGACAGTACTGAATTATACCCCATAGTATAAAATAAATACCCAAATACAGGGTATATCACTATTACAACATGTTAATAATAGGGTGGTAAGTGGGAAAAATACACCTAATGCAAACTATGGACTTGAGTTAACAGTAATATTTTAATTATTCTTGCATCAATTGTAATGAAGGTACCACACTAATGAATGCTAAGTGTCAATAATAGGGGAGTATAAAGGGTATGGAGTTTTTCTTTTTGGAGCAATGAAAATGTTCTAAAATTGGCTGTGGTAATGAATGCACAACCCTGTGATTATACTGAGAGCCACTGACTGTAAACTTTGGATGGATCATATGGTGTGTGAATAAAACTGCTTTAAAATATCCATGAGTCTATACTGATATAAATAATTGAATAAATAAATGAACAAGGGAGACAAGACAGTTTTTCCAGATAGAATCCCAATTAATAAATGTAGAAGTAAAGAGAGAAACAGAAAATCACCATTAGGCAAACATCACAATACTAATTTTTGTACACAAGTCCATAGATGGATGTTAAAATTAATGGGCAAAAGTTTAAGCAGAATCACAATATTTGCATAGTTTCAAAGTATCTCCCCCCAAATACATATTAATTACAAAGAGAAAAATAAGAATTTTACAGTATTGGAACTTGGCAGTGATTAACCAAGTGAATAAGGTTTGCACCGCCAACTGTCAGACACAGGAACAGCATGGACCCTCTGACAGGATGTACTGAGAAGGGCAATGCAATGTTCCTATGGTATTCTTACCAAAAATGTGTAACTTCCTTCTAATCATGAGAAAAAGCCCGACAAACCCAAATCAGCGACACTGTATAAAATAACTGACTGGTATTCTTCACAAGTGTTAATTAAGGTCATTAGAGACAAAGAAAAACTGAGGAACTATTACAGATTGCAGACTAAAGAGAAATAACAAAAATGCAACTGGATGGATCTTGGACCAGAAAAAGGATATTAGCAGGAAACTGGTGAAATTCATATAAAGTCTAGAATTTAGTTAGTAGTATTGTACCAACTTAAATTTCTTGTTTAATGCATTTGATAATTATACTTTGTAACATGAAGATGTTAAGGGGATACCATTTTTGCAACTTTTCTTTAAGTTTAAAATTGTTTTATAGAATGTTTTTTAAATCACAAAAGAATTCTAATTCTGATTGTGCTAAAAAGGACAAGTATAAGAGACATGGACCAAATTAACTCTGTCTGCTTAAGGAAAAAATGTAGAATGTTAAGGAGTATCTTATTTCCAAGGAGAATCTTAGAATTCCGCAATACAGACATGTTAATAAATTTACTACCTTTTTCCTTTGAGACAAAAACACTAGATAATTTTATTTTCATGATTCCTTAAAACTTTCATATTTTATTAACTATATTAAAAAACATTTTCTCCCTCATTGGGAATTATGTAGACTATATTATCTCTGAATGACTTTCAAATGCTTTATAAGAAATGATAGATGGACAGACACACAAACACATAAGATCCTTGTAATTCCATCAAAGCTATAATCTTACTCTTGATTATTTTTAAGTTGGGCTCTATCAAGATATAGAATAAATGATCAATAAGTACCTCAAGTCTTTTTGTGAAAGTAAAAAATCGTTCAAAGCTTTTGTTTTGATTTCCTTGACCTGAAAATTGCCATCATGATTATGAATCATTTCTATGAAAAAATTCATTGCTTAAATAAATGTTTAAAATTCAATTGACCACTGAGAAGTGTTTTAACTGAGCATCTGCAAACATTTTAATACTTATAATTTAACCTTATTTCCTAGATTTTAACACTAAGATGCTTCATCTTACAGTTGTTAGTTATTATCCTATTAAATGTACACACTGATAGTAAGACATCCCTATTTCAGAAAAATTAAAATGTGTAACAATATGATACTTTGAAAAAAGGAGAAATGTATTGTCTACCAGGTCTTTTCTAAAATAATTATCACATACAATGAAGTTATTTTGAAACCAAATGAATCTGAGTAACCAAAATAACTATTTTCTGATGGAAATCTCATAAAAAGGAGAAACAGCATAAAAAGGTGATAAACAGAAAGTTTGTTCAATAACTCAGTAGGTAAATTCTTAATAGAAAACAAATTATATTACTTTGAGAATACACAGAATTCAAATGATAATATTTTATAGTTTACTATTCATTCTCACTTGAAATTTACCTGTTAGCAGTCAAAAATAGACAATTCCAGCATACATCAGAATTTATAAGAAAAATGCTTTCTAATATGAAAAATTGAATGCAGATAATGTTAGTTTGCTTAAATTGTTAAATATAAACTTCAAAATGCACAGAAATAAGAACTTATATGGGTAAAAGTAAAGCTAACAAAACAAACTGAAATTACCTTGAGGTAACCGAATTATTTTTATTGTAAGCATTTAAAACTACACTTTGAAACAATATCTTCTTTGGTGAATTTATTAAATAAGCTTAGAATTGATTAGCCAGAAATGAATGCCATGCAAAGGCTGAAAGCAGCTTATTAAAATAAACTCAATGCACTGAAACGAGCACAAATTTATAAACAGCCCAGCATGAAGATGCCAATGATTGCTTCTAAAATAGTCTAGTAAGAAAAGTGAATAAGATTTCACTGAGAGTTTCTGTACCTGTCTCTGTTTGTTAAACCCAGAGTCACATGGCTTTAAGGAAAGAATAAAAAAGAATGAAGACGACACGAGCTTAAAGTAAGACATCAAATACACATTATAATGAATACAGGTGGCACTTTAGTCATTCATCTTATTTTCTCATAACTTTGAACAAACTACCTCTACAGCAACATAAAGCAAGAAAGCGCACGCCTACACACATCCACACAAAGTAGTTTAATTAAATTAACATGTGCTTGGTTATTTTAAAATTGTACTCTAAAAATTTATGTATTTTCTACTATAAAATAAATCATGGGCCAGGTAAATCAATTTTGCTATGAAAAGTTAATAATCCTACTATATGCTAGTTTGAAATTAATTTAATTGAAAAACATTTGGGCTAGAAATTTACTACTAAAGTTAATCAATTTAATAATAAAGCTTAATTATCACACGATGGCTTTATAAAATGAAATATCACCTAGGCACACTATAGTTAATATTCTGAAATACATTTTTGATATTTGGGTTTTGTTTCCTGGGTATAAAACATGTAATAGATGCATTAAATATGCCAACTCAAAGGAAATATCTTAAGATTATAATTCAAGAAACCATAAATGTTATGGTGAAAAATACTTGCATACCGTGATTAACAAAACTATTTCAAAGATGGGAGATTTTTAAAAATCCTAATTCAAAGCATACAACCACTGCTGTTAATCAATTTTTTTATATTTTTAGATTGGTGGTAACTATCCTTAAAATATTTAAAATAATATAGAGATGAGACAATACTGCTTCAAAGTGAATTTACATCACTAGTTCAGTAAAATAATGGCTAGTGCTTTGCTAATTCAATGTCATATGCATTTTTCTTTTTCTTTTTTTTTTTTAAGATTTATTTTATTTATTTCTTCCCACTCCCTCATTGTTTGCGCTTGCTGTCTGCTCTTCTTCCTTTTAGGAGACACCGGGAAATGAACCCAGGGTCTCCCGTGTGGGAGGGAGGTGCCTAATTGCTTGAGCCACCTCTGCTCCCTGCTTTGTTGTGACTCATTATATTTTCCTCCTTGTGTATCTTGTTGCATCATCTTGTTGAGTCAGCTTGCTGAGCCAGCCCATCACATCAGCTCGCTGTCTTGCTCACCTTCTTTAAGAGGCACTGGGAACTGAACCCAGGACCTCCCATGTAGTAGGCAGAAGCTCAATCGCTTGAGCCACATCCGCTTCCCTATATTTTTCTTTTAAGGAATTCAATATCTAGAGTAATTCATGGGAACCTCATTTTCTACTTTTTATCATCAACTTTATAATAATGGATTTTTAAAAAGTTACTATATATATCAGTCTAGATTTGCAAAAATATCAAAAAAGGAGTGCTTATGAAATTATAATTTACTACAAGATACCAAAAGTACAAAAGAAAGTATAGTCAACCTAGTTGGAAAGTGTCTTACTTTTCAAACTAAATGAGAAATAGCAATTAGATCAAAGTTGACAGATAATTCTTAATAATTCTAAGGGCAATCCTATAAAAAACACACATACTAAACTGCAATAAGTATGATTTTATTTTTTAAAACTTGTAACTGTACTCTAGGATTTCAATTATATAATTACTGAAATATCATATTACTGTTAAAATAGCCCAATCAATTTAGTTGAGGTTTATTAATTATTTAGGAAAAGAATGCTTGAGTTGAAATCTGGTCCAAACACTACAAGCAGGAAGTGAATCAATTTCTTCATTTTATTATTTAAGGAAAAATTGATTAATATTTTTCAAATTCAAACAGAATAATAAAAATCCACTTCAAAATATTTCATAAAGCGTGAATGATGTTCAAGTTGATTAAACCTAGAGAGAATTGCTGCTAACTGATGGTAAGTACCTATACTAAGAATGTACTCTAACCAAAATAGAAAACATCCTCGCTCCTTACCCACGGCATCTTTAATATTCTTGTCCAAGTCTTCTCCTGAGCAATGATAAACAGCTTGGTTTGGGCAAGTAATTGTTTAAAAACAGGTTATAAGTTCTAAAACAGTGGTGGAAATAAAAATTATCTCCAGTTGATCCCCATCTTTTTTTTCTCTTTACACCTGGCCACTTCATTGATAGATCCTGTTTAATGAAAACTAAGACCTTCATTTTTAATGCTCTTATTAATTTTGTGGTTTTCATCAATCTTTAAAGGTTTAAACACAGCACCCTGGAAATCAGAATCCTTTGCAATTCTGAAGTTGTTTACAATTAAAGTTTGTACTAATCAATTAATTTGCATGCCTTTTCAATGAGGTATAAAAGTGATCTAAATAGAGCTGTGTAAAAGTATCAGGTAAACCCTATGGCAGGGAAGGGTGAAAAACAGTGACATAATCGCACTGATAATTCCTCTGGTGCCCTTCAAGTCCATAAGGATTTTCATCAGTTTTGTTCACTGTACTAACTTACTAGATATTCAATAAATATATGTTGAAACAATGAGTGACACACAGGCATCCGTAACATTTGATGCTAAATAATTCAAGGAAGGGTAAAAGCATTAAAAAATGCTGTGCCACACCTTCCTTTGGAAAAAAAATGTTTTTCAATGAAATATAATTACCACCATGAGCAACGTACCTTAAATAAAAACAGACTATAGTACTCATAAGAACAGCTCTTTGAGATAACCTACAAAATGCCACTGAGGAATCCTGCGGGAACACGACAATAGTGCTTCCCTGCGTAACAGTCACAGAAGGGTACAAATCCCACTACTTCCTAGTGGGAATGGCACTGAGGAAAATGAAGGCACCAATTAAAATTTCCCTGGAAATCTTTAAAAATTTTGGAATATTTGCTGTATCCAAATAACCGAGAAACCCTTCTAAATTCTAAGGAAACAAAATAATTGACACCTTCTGGGCCTTAGAAGCATCAACAGATAAAAAGACCAAGCTAATCTGAACTGTGTATTTGTACACTACTCCCACTACTGAGACAAAGATTACTTAACTGGAAACAGTTTTGGTTCTGAGTCTTTAAAGTTCCATAGGATTTGGCCTTTGGGAATAATTATTATTATAAAGTACTCAAATAATATGTAATTAAAGTATGCTAAGGCTGAGTTAATCCTTAAATCAGAACTATGAGGCAGGTCTGGTTTTTATAGATGAGGAAGTTGATAATCAGAGAGGTTAAGTAATTTGTCCCTGCAAAAAGCTACTCACCAGGGTTTATTTAACTTGAAAGGCTGAATACCTGACTAAGTCATGCTTATTCTTAACAGGCGAAAAGAAGGAAGCATCGTGTTGTGGAATAATGAACTGTGATGTAGGACATTTGGATTCCAGACCCAAATTTGGCACCCCCTCTGGTATACTTCAGGTAAGTCACCCAAATTTCCTAAGTCTCAATTTTTTTCATCTGTACCTTAAGACAGCAGGGCTAGATTATGGAATACTAGCACTGTCTGGAAGATTCTTAATAGGAAAAAGAAGTCCAAGCTTGGGGGCCAAAGGAGTTCTAATTTTATTGGTTTTATAAATTAGAGCTATGATTAAGATTTAATTTCTTTTTTTAAAAAGGCTGAAAAATAGCTGTCCTTTCTAGCTCTAACACTATAAGGAGCATATCTTGGTTCCAACTATTTTTTCCAGTTTTATAGGATTTGGCATATATTTTCTCTATTTTTACAAAATTATAGAAAAACATAGTCAGGGTGCAGACTTATATATTACATTTTCACCTTTGTGCAATACTTGGACTTATCTATATCTTATAAGTTTGGCAGGACTTCATAAACTTTAATCACTACCGTGTTTCTTAGTGTGAGGAAATCCAATTAATTTTATAAGGGTCTGCTGTGTAATAGCTTTTCAGAAATTCCTTGTGGTAAAAAAGATGGGACCACCTATATTTTGAAAAGACTATCATTGGTTAACCCTTTATGGCCTGGCTTTCTTTTTTGTTTTGTTTTGTTTTTTCACACATTGTCTTGAGCCTGTAATGACAAGACAATTTTTCCAAAAATGTTTACGTAGTTCCTCACTTATTCATCAAGCAGCTCTTGCCAAAAAGCTGTTATGTACAGGGGACACTTGAATGGGCAGAAATGGAATCAATATGAAGTCCTATTACAGAAATATAGCTTTCTGGATTATGATAATTTTCTACTACAGGACTAGAAAGCTGTATGAGCCATAAAGGGTTAATTTTTATATTAAATACAACTATGTTGATTCAGTTATAAACACCCCGGACCATGTTCCCATGTACAGATACTTCACATTTCCACCACTGCTTTTAATTTGAATTTGAACCTTATGTCTAATTATTTTTACTAGTCTTCTACGAAACAAATTTTACATGCTATGCCATCGTTAATTTCTTAAAAGCAAAGAAAGCTTGGTAAGCATCTATTATTTAACAAGCAGACCACAAAACTATCTTTTAGTATTAGTAGAACAGCAAATAGTATGGTTATTTTACTAAACAAAGGCACTTATATATGCAAAGCACCTTCAGCCTTTGTTATTGGGCTTTTAAACATTTCTAAGAAATTGCATTATTTCCCCTTCCTCAAAAACTCATTTCAAAATTTGCCTAATGCTCCTTCTGCCGGTCCCTGGAAGATACAACAGATATCTTTTAACTACAAGTGTTTGCCTACATGCTTAAGCAAGAGAACAGCTACTATTTCAACATGTCTGTGTCATTAAGACCATCAAATTCTTCACAGTATCTGATTTTCATCAAAAGTTTGCGGAGGAAGTTTAGCTTAAATTGCACTGCATGCATGAATCTACATATTAAAGGCTCTCTGACTAAACCAAAAGCCATTTTTTTGCATAAAGTAGTGGATTAAAGATTCCCTCAATACCAAAACAGAATTATTATAGTTTATTGTTGTCTATAATTTATCGATAATTGAAGTCAAACACTTCAGCTGAAATACTAATGACTTAAAAAGAATCATCAGCCCTCAATGAAAAGACCAAAATGGCTCTCTTTCTCTCTTATTAACATTAACTTAAAGAAAATTAAAGTTAAAAAACTATTGCCTACTCAAATGCATGTCTTTAGTTAAAAAATATGGATAAACTCAGGATGTAATATTATACCACATTAATTCTAACCACTATGCCATATTTCAGCATAGTCTTAGATTAAATTGATCATATTTACATGGACATAACCTATTCTCTAAATAAAATCACTGAAGTTAAATATAGACTGGGTTCTTCAATTCCACACTGACTAAATGAAGATTTTACTTTGACTCATCACATTAAACTTATTTCTTATTAAGTACAAAGTATTGAATAATAATTTTATAGGAAGTGACTTCCTATATAAGTTGTTATTTTTTTTTTTTAAAGAAACTTACTCTATGGTGTTGGCAAAAAAAAAAAAGACTTACTATACATGCTGAACTAGCTCGATGTTTATCTGGCAAAGTTATTTTAATAAATAAACAGATAAAGAAAAATAGTACTACATGTATACCAAGACTTCAAAAACTGTGGACACATGGATTAAGAACAAGTTATTCAATTTGCATTTCTGAACTATATTATGTAGCTCAGAATGTCTCAAGGGTGATTTTGGATATTTTCAGGAATATTCTACATGTATAGTTCCAACTGCAGGCTTAAGAAAAACAGTCAAAGATGACAATGGAGTTCAACAAAAAGGAACAAACACCACAACTGAATGCTCCTTGGATAAAATTCATTCCTGATTGGAGAATAAAAAAGCCAACCCATTCCATGTAATTGAAAAAGGGGAAAAGGGAGGAAATAAAGGGTGAAGTTAAACATTAGCTTTTGAAATAATGAACTGTAATTATTAGTACTCAGCTACTCTACACTAGCTGCCCACCATACCATGGATGCAGAGTTAGTGAACTGCTGTAATCACCATTAATACAGCCATGAGTGCTAAAGAAGCACACCCCAAGACTACTCCGTTACCATCGAGGAGTCTGTGGGTGAAGAAAGCCCCTCAGCAGCATCCTCCTTGATAACTTCCTAACAACACAAAACAGGAGAGTTTGGGTGAAAAGGTGAAGGAATGAGCCAAAATATAATGGTGAATGAACATGATGTTAAAATAATAATATATAATACTGAAATACTTTAGGTGACTAGATTTTTTCCTCAGTGACACCATTTAAAATTTTAAATAGCAATTTAATTTCTATAGCTTTTTGTCGCCTAATTTATAAAAATACATTAACAGGGAATTTCTTTTTAAAGTTGTTAGTCAAATTGAGTTGATCAGGAACACCTAATATTTTAGGCACAAACGTATTGTGTTTCGAATTAACTAGATTCGAAAGTACATTTGAATAATGCCCCTTATCCTGTTTAATTTCTGCCATTAGATTGAAATGTTCTTCAAAACATCCTCGAATTTTTATACCATCGGGCTAACATAGATATAGATATATGTCCTTTAAAAAACTATTAGAAATTAACAAATGAAATTGTTTAGTTTTAAAAGTTTTGGTAACACTACATTATTATAAGCCAGCAATCTATGGTTATATACAACTTAACATTTATTTACTGAGGCTTTCGTTGATTTTCCTTCCATAAATAACTACCAGAAATGAAAACAAAATACATTTTATGTTAATAATAGCTTATGTTTCTTAAAACTATTTATAAAATAAATTGTACTCTTCCACTATAGAAAGAAATTACCAAACTTTTAATGCTATCTATGTTTATTATTAGATTAATATTTTAGTTACCCTTTTATATACTTACTAGGCCATTGTTCTGATCTCTGGGCAAATTCGTTTTTACTGATGGACGTGAGATGAGATGTTGGGAACTGCCAGGGTAATACCTTGGCGTGTAAAGGTATGGGACAAAGAATGGCTATGGAAAAAACACGTAACAAAAAAAAAGGGGATAAACAATTACAGAAATCAAAGTGTAATGAAATTTATCAAATGAAACCAATCAAGCCAATAAAATACAACTCCAAAATTTTTTAATGCAATGATGAAGAAAAGGAAAAGAGCCTTACTTATAGTCTATAAGATATCAAATCCAAACTTAAGACATATAATTTACATTTCTATATTTTTCATTAAATATAAGTTTTTAAAGCAACTAAAGTTTTGTGCCTTACAATTTGGCATAAGGGTTTCTATTTATTTATTTCATTTTACATATTTATAGGCTTACCATATGTCAGGTTCTAAATGATTTACAAATATTAACTCAAGCTCTTCGAAAAACACAATGGAATCCTAATAGAACACTATTCATTACAAAAATGATTAGTTGTAAGATTAAAAAAAACAACAAAACAAAAACAAACACACAAAAAACTTCAATATATGAGGATACTCTGGTGTGGATTCCAGGAGTACTGTTATTGTAAATTCCTAGATCTTATTCTATACTAAATAAGCAAGCGTATTTTTTAAAAGTAGATGGGGAATCCACTGTTTAGATGAGATGAGATTTATAACTACAGCATTTATTTGTAACCAGCTTCATGTGAATGCAAGATATCAGATTAAATGAACTAAACATAAATATTAAAATTCATTAAGCATCATCACATCTACCCCAACCATTTTTCCCCTGCCAGTTTAAGAGAATTAGTCTGCTTTTATCTTTAAGACTAAAAACCTGAGATCAGCAAAAAGTAGAAAAACAAGTCATTTTAAATGTTTAAAAAATAACAAAATGCTATTAAACATTATCACGTTATTATTATTCATGAATTAGTAAACCCCAGATCTCAGTCTAGATGACCTGTTAATTTTTTTTAAATTTTAAATAAATTTGGTCTAAAAATTTCAAATGGTATCTAATGATCAATTGAGCCATTTTATGTAAAATTACAACAGGTTTAAGTTTAGTAAATAAAAAACCTGCATTTCAATCACTGCTTACCACAGTTAACATCCTTTTACAAGGATGGAACACATTATAAAATGCCATTCCACTTTTTTCTCCTTGTTTGAGTAGAAGAATGAAATAACATTCATAGAGCCTCTATGAATGGTGTACCTAATTACTTAGATGGCCAACATTTTTAAAAAACTAAACATTTAATTTTAAATTCTAGAATTCCTTCTTTGCCACATTTATTCTAAACTTTCCTTTCTT
>PVKH010026609.1:0-13183 GCA_004027955.1 Chaetophractus vellerosus
TTCGCAGGCGACCTGCCCGGCCCGTGGCGGCTTTTTGCCTGTCCGTGGCAGCTTTTTGCCCTGCCCACGGCGGCTCCGGCCCGCCCATGGCGGCTTGCCATTCTCAAGGCGGTCTGCCCGCTAGGAGAGGTCCCCGGGAACCGAACCCAGGGCCTCCCATGTGGTTTCCCAGCGAGCTCTTTATCCACTGAGCTATCTAACCGGGCCCAATCAGATCTTGACACACCCATTGCTCTTAGGATAAAGACCAAAATCCTTAGCATTATGAACAAGACTGTGTATCTGTCTTCTAACTCTTCCTCAAGTTCTCTCTCACAGCTCTCTGTCCCCATTCTCTGTGACCCAGTCACATTAGCCTTCTCCAGTTCCTGTATGTGCTCTGCTCCCTCCTGCCTCAGAGCAGTTGCGCTGGATGTTTCCTCTTTCTGGAATGTTCTTTTCCTCCTCCCTAGTTTGTCTTTCAGCTTCCACTTCCTCAAGAAAGTATTCCTAAACCCCTGCACTTAAAGTCAGCTTCCTTTCTTACATGATCCCAAAGGACTATCATCTCTTTTGAGGTACTTATCTTCATTTGAAATGCTACATTTATTAGTGGATTTATTTGTTAATGTGACTGAATTTGGTGAATCTCCAAAACGATTGTTTTTTTAATTAATCCATTTTTGTGGGTGTGAGACACTTTGATGGCATTAGATTTGGTTAAGGGACCTTGATTAGATTACTTGGTTAGTTCACTTTTGATTGTACTACATCAGTCAAAGGAGTGACTCAGGGTGAGTCTCCACCCTCTTACCTTATATAAACAGAGATGCAAAGAAGACACACAGAGAAAGGCAGCTGCCATTTTGAACCTGCCATGTGTGAGAGAGGACTGCAGGAAAACAGAGAAGCCCTGAGAGGCTGAGAGAGGACCTGGAGTCTGGAATCAGCAGAGCATATAGGCATGGAAAGAGGCACCTGAGGGGCTGGGCCAATGGAGCAGCTCAAAGCTGAAGAGATGAGCCATATGCATGATTGCCCACAGCTGGGCTCCAGGAGATGGCGAGCTCAGAGGAGAAGGCAGGGACCTTGGCAGAGATTGCCTGCAGGACACCAGGATCACCAGTAGCTGACTTTGGTAAGAAAACATCTCTGCTGATACCATGATTTGGACATTTCACGGCCTTAGAACTATAGACTTTTACCCTAAATAAAATTCCCATACTAAAAGCCAAGTCATTTCTTATACTTTGCATCAGCAGCCCTGTGGCAAACTAAGACAAATGTCTTCTTGGTTAGATCCATAAACTCCTTGACAGTAGAACTCAGTTCTTTTTTTTTTTTTTTAATTCCCTGGTTTTGCAAACAATTCCTCATGTTTCTGTTAACTGAAAAAGGTAAACTCCAGTTAGCCATGTTTGAAACACTAGTTTGTGTGTTAGGGAAGCAAGAAGAGTTTACTCTGCTGGAAAAGTTTGACATTGCAAGCTAGGGGTTTTACATCCTACCTTCCCACAAGGCCAGTCCCCAAGTGTCCCTGGATGAAATAAGTGTTGAAGTGGCATTGAAAGGGTCAGCAATAATAACATTTTATGTGGGTACCTCTCTGCCTCTTCCGTAGGGCTTTCACATATCTTCCATCTCCATCTGTCTTGTGGAAGCTATTTTCCCACAGTGCTTTATTGTTTATACCTCTATTAGAGCTTAATCATCCTACGTTGTAAATGTTTATACGTTCATCTCCCACACTCTACCGTGAGCTCCTAGAAGGTAAAAACGGACATGTATCTTTGCAACACCCTCCAAGTATCTGGCAGATGGAAGACGAGGGAGAAGGAGAAATGAGGAGGCTCAGCTGGTTGCCCAGCTGTTCTTTCCACCACATAAAACTGCCTTTAGAAAGGCAGGAGGGAGAGTTAGTCACACAAAGAATCTCGGCAAACCAGTTTTTTTGCCTGTTCCAGAAGATAGCAAGATCAAAGCCCTTTACCTATTTCTCAGTCGTTTTTCCAAAATCTCAGACAGATTCTACCCCAAGGTCAAGTCATTGCTTCTCCCACCCATATGTCACTAATAATAACAAACATTTATTGAGATCCCTGTATGTGCTGGTCATTGTTTTAACCCTTCTAACAACCCTATGAGGTAGGTACTATTATTATTTCCATTTTGTAGATGGGATTAATTGAAATGCAAAATGGTCAAATACCTAACACCAAATCACACAAATTAGTAAATGGCCAGGCATCTAGAGGCAGAAATTTTTTTCTCCCAGTTTATATTTACTTACTTACTTATTTATTTAGAGAAGTTGTGGGTTTACAGAACAATGAAGCATAAAACAGAGGATTCCTATATACCACCCTATTGTTAACACCTTGAACTGGTGTGATACGTTTGTTACAATTGATGAAAGCAACTGTGTTATTCACTATAGTCCATGGTTTAACTTAGGGTTCACTGTTTGTGTTGTGCAGTTCCATGGTTTTTATTTTTGTATTTAATTTTTATTATAGTAACATATATACAATATAAAACTTGCCCCTGTAACCACATTCAAATATACAATTCATTGCTGTTAGTTAATTCCACATGTTGTGTTACCATCTCCACCATCCATTACTAAAATTTATCCATCGTCCCAAATAGAAACTCTACATTTTAAGCCTTAACTCCCTAGTCCCTATTTTCACTTACCATTCCATTCCTTCCATTTAGTAGATATTCAATAAATAATTGATGGATGAATTTACAAATATATTCTTAAATTTCAAAAGAAGTTTTGTATTTCTTTTGTAAAATAAATGCATATACATATATACTGATATCCCTCACAGTCCAAACTCTCACCATCCAAGCTTTGAAACAGAATCTATTCAGATAATGGAGGATATTTGCATATATTTTCGTGTAAGATTTTGAAATATCTGAGGATATTAAAAAAGTTAGACATTTGTGAATATCTTTCCTAACTAAGTAAATAAATTTCAGTGAGCATCATTCTACATAAATCTTTGGACAAATCTCATATTATTTAGTTTTGGTAAAAGTCTAGAAGCAAAATTGCTAAATCTAACTGTGTAAGTATTTTCATGACTATTGACAAATATTGCCCTTCCTTATCTAATGATCAGAGACTGGGCTCATTCTAGGAGTCATTAGGAATTAATTTATCAATTTCTGTTGGTAAAAATTGGTAGTTTATTATTTGACCACAATTGGAGTGGCCACTTGTGTTTTTCCTTTACTGAAAAAAACTGTTCCCTTACTTTTATAATCATTTTAGTTCTTTTCTTACTTTTTTCTTTACATGTTAAAGATGTCCTGTATTGAACTCACATATTGTGTGCCAAATAAGAGCTCCCAGTATATTATTGCCTTTGAAGATTGTTTATGATGTTCTTTGAGAGAGAATTTTTTTTGTTTTATGACCAATTCTATTTCCTTTTCTGTTTTGATTCCTACATTGGTTAATTCCTTAAAAGTCATTCTTCATCCCAAGATCTGATAAATACTGAATGCTTTTCTTCTAGGTTTTTTGAGGTTAATTTTTTAACATTTTTTAAGCCATCAGAAATTTTATTTACTTAAGGTGAACTTTTTTCCTAAATGGTTATCTAATTATCTCAGCACCATTTACTGAATGTTCATTTTCACCCTTAATTTATGATACTACATTTATCTTAGGCTAAATTATTATATACACTACTGTTGGTTCCTTAACTGTTTGTTTTGTTCTATTAATTTTTCTGTAATTTCTTGAACCAGTACACACTACTTTGTTTCTTTAAACAAGAATTATAGGGTTACTGTAAAAGAGTTACAATCTAGGCTTAGCCATAACTTTAAAAAGTCTTATTTGTTTTAAGAAATTGTTTGGTTAATTATTTAGATACATACCTACATAATTTATTTATGCACCCTTCATTACCAAAAAGATTTGGGGTATTTTACAGAAACGTACCTAGCACAACAGAATGAAAATAAATGAGGAAATCAAAAAAAAAAAAAAAAAAAAGATCAATCCATGGGCAAGGTTAACATATGAAATGGCTTCCGTAATGAACTAGAGTTACTAAAAAATAGACCATATATTAGTTCTAAGCTTCTTAATGGACAAAGCAAAGAAGAAAACATGGCCACTTACAAGATTTTAAGGTTATGAGATATCAAAAATTATCTTTTCAGAAGAATTTCTCCCCTGGTATGGAGACCCAGAAGTGGTGAAAATATTTTTAGTGGCAAGCCTTCAATTGGCAGAGTGAATCATCCGAGCCCTGTACTTCCACAGCCTTTTCTCGTCTCTGACGTCACTCACTGCACTGCAGTAGATATGAATATGCTCCTCCATGCTCCACCATGGCCTTCTCAGCCCCAGCTGTGCACTTTAGTGCCTACCTTCACAGCCCTGGGGCCCGGCACAGCGCTGGAAGCAATGGAAGGTTCAGAAACAGTTTGTGGACAAAAAGAAGAAAAATGGAAGAAGGGAAAGAAGGAAGCCATCGAGCAATCCACCTGAGTTTGTTTGAAGTTAGCACTGATGTGCAGATGCCTCCAGCTTCCCATCCTGTGTTTCTCACTTATCCCTGGAACCATCCAGTATCCCAAATTGTGTCTCATTACACAGAGCAATAGGAATGGAATTTTTGCTTCTACTGTTCACTCTACCCCAATCCTGGCCCTGACAGTACACTGTCTATGTTCATACTGAATGCTACAAGATGATTTTTATTGTCAAAGTGATGAGATTTCAGGGTCAGAATTATCTTTAGTTAATAGTGTGACATTAGTAGTTGATAGATTTAGCTTCAGCCTCAGAAGCTAAGTTTGGGCTCATTCCTCTCCCTTCAGTGATGCTTAGTTCCAAAGGACCACTTAAAGGCAGACTTGCCAGCTGCCAGGTCCCTGCTTCTTAGGTAAGGGATGCCTATTCTCTTGGCTTATTCTCGTAGCATAATGTGCTCACAGTTTCTGTCAGGATTCATTGCTTATAAAAGACAAGGACCTACCTTAAACCAGCATAAGTATAACATGGTAACTCCAGCAACTAAAAAGTCCAGGCAAAGTTGAGTCCAGGGGCTCAAGCTAAACCCCATCCACATGACTCAGTTACTCTTTCTCTCAATCGCTCCCCCCCTCTGCCTCTTCATCTCTCTCGGCTTTGTTCCTCTGTGTTGGCTTCTTTCTTAGTCAGTTCCTCTCCATATGGTGGTCCCCAGTAGATCTTGCGCAACATCCTGCCAGCATACCACCAATTCCAGAAGAAAAGCTTTTGTGTTTTGTTTTTTTTTTTCATTTTATTTTCCTCTTTCCTAACAGTTTACAGCCAAAGTTGGATCAAAGACTGGTTTTTCTCAGAATTAGTCACCCAATCCAGAGGCTTGGAATATTGCAAGTAAAAGTTACACAATTGCAGTCTTACTGAAGCCCACAGAGACCCACCAGTTTTCTTCTCTGTATCTTTGCTTAAGCTGCGTTCTCTACTTAAATGCTCTCCTTCACCTCATTCTAGCAAATTCTACCTCCAAACTGTACCTCAAATTTATCTACTTACATATCTCCTTGTGTAAAACACATTCTCACACATGTACCAAAGCTATAGTCTAATTCATCTCCTATTCTCCATGTGATACTTTGCCTTCTTTTTTAAAAATGCATATGGGTGCCATACCACTGCCCAGCCTAAAATCCTTCAAAGGTCATGACACCTTTAGGAAAAAATCCAGACTCGTTCCCATGACCAAATGCCTTGCAAGACCTGGCCCCCACCTCCTTCCCCATCCTTGTCTCATTCAGCCTGCCCATTGTGCCCATTCTCTAGCCACAGTGACCTTTTGAGGCTTTCTTGAAAATTCCAAGTTCTTTTACTTTTCAGGACCTTATCAATTATTGTTCTCAGTAATTTGAACATTCTGACTCCTGCTTTTCAAATGGATAATTCTTCCTTATTCTTCAGGTTTCCACTAATTAACTGCTTCCTCAGCAAGACCTTCTTTGGCTACTTTTACCAAAGTAGCTGTCTCACCACAGTTAATTTATCAATGCATCCTATTCATTCAATTAATACTCACCATAACAAGCTATAATTAATTAATCTGTTTACTTGCTTATTGCTAAACTCCTCAACAGAATGCAAATGCCTTGAGGACAGGGATTATGTCCCTCTTGTAGCTTCATTTCCTTCCTAGCACATACCTGGCACATAGAGATGCTCACTAAATATTTGTTGACTGAGTGAATGAACAGATTCCTAAAGGTCTTATCGATGCTAACTCTTCTTCAGTGGTATCTATTCTGATTTTTCCCAACAAAAAGTGAGCTCTTCTTTGTCTGAATTCCTCCAGCTCTTTCTCTGTCCTACCTTAAAAATATTTGCATTCTTCTGTCTATTGACATGATTTGTGTGTTTATTACATCCTTTTAGTTCCTCAGGTTCCTGCAGCAGTATCTTACCAAGTTCTGTCTCCTTCAGCTGTGCCTGGCACAGACTAGATGCTCAATAAATTCTGATTGAATTGATTTGAATAATTGAAAAAGCTTCCAATAGAAAAGGTAACTAAAAAGATGTTAAAGGAGTTTATTTAAAAATAAAACCACAATGAGGACTGGACTCCTTGCCAAAACTGGGCACATTTCCCAGCCATTTTAGAGGTCTTGGAGAACGGCCTAAACACCAATCTCCACTGATCCAAATCGGCTTCATTAAACACTCCCTGGGCCTGTGAGATGGATGGCATGTGAGTGAAGCCCTGACAGGCAGGGAGAAAAGATCTCCTGCTTCCAGGTGCTCCTACACTGCTCCGGCCCCAATTAATGGCCTTGCCATAGAAACATTCAAGGGAAAAACAGCTGTGGGCTTGAAGACTGAACAATGCTCCTTTTTCTGGATCTTTCAGAAGTTTCTTCCTCTTGAGGAATGCAAAATACGTTGGTAGATGAGTTTAGGGTGGGATTACAACGAAGACTTGAGGAAAAAGTGGTGTCTGTCCTGGCCAGGACACTTCAATGTGAGTGACAATCACTGCTATAAGTTTCCTTTGGTCTTATCTGTAAAAGTAAGAATGCATACCTTAAAGGGTTGTTTTGAGGATTAAATAAGGCAATGTATGTTTTAACTTTATAAGCACATAGTAGATGCTAAATACACGTTAAGTTCCTTCCTCTCTTCCCTCTCACTCCAGAGAGCTATATCTGTGATCTCTAGGATGGGCCACATCAGGGGATAAAACTAGAATTTGAGGCGAAAAGTTAGATTGCATGATGGGTGCATGTGTTAAATGAAGAGAAGCTTGTATTTGTTATGCATTTTGACATATTAGGTAAAAAACAGACAATATGATGTGCAATGAACACCTGTGACTTTTGCACCCAGAAGAGAATGCAATTGGAGCTTCTATGTCAATGTGGAGGGAGATGATTTGCTGAGCTAATGGCAGTTTGTGAGAAGAAAAGTTCTACAGCCTGAAAGGAGCAAAAGAGAAATTATCTTACTCAAGCCAGGAAAGAGTTTAATCTGGAACAAACTGATGACTTGTATCAGAAAAAGTACAATTTCTTTTTAAAATAAATAGCCAGAATGAGGGAAATCCATTGGTAGATCTGGAATCAATTTTAAAATTTATTCTTTATTAAAGAGCTTAGTGAGTGATGAATAAATTAATGTCTGAACCTTGAGGTTCTCCTCCAGGTGCTGTGCTCCCAGCCCAGTAAAAGACAGTCCAACTTACATTGAGATGGTCATTTTTATATCTTCCTTTCTGGCTATCACTTCCTGGGCAGAGGTAAGTCTCTCATCTGGAATGAAAGGAAAGAGAGGAAGGAATTTAACATGTATTTTGGTATGGAAAAGAGATTACTTGGAGACAGAAAACCTCTAATAGGAATTCACTGAAGGTTCAGGAGGTACTTGCAACATTAAAGTTTATTTGTCCTTGAAAATGTGATGGGACAAGTTTATCTACGAATCAAACCATGAAAATGTATGGATGACCACCATCTTCAATGATGGAGGAACTTGTTGGAGAACTATCCCCACAACAACTTGACTTTAGCTTTCAGGAAGTATAGCCTCTGGGACATTATCTTGGAGCCTTTTGCTTCCTCAGTCTATCTCCAAAATATTTCCTTAATTCTTCCACTGACAAATGATATGAGATCCAACAAGAACACCAAAACTAAAGCATACAGGTAGATAAATACAAACCTCAAATGCTCACATGTACAAGAATAACGGATGAAATTTGTGATAAATCCTTCACAATGATCACTGTCATTTAAAATACCTGTCTTTAAAATTTTGTTTAACTAACTTAAAATGGCATGTGAATTGGATGAACATGATTTTTTTGGTGTTTCTTTTATGACTGTAAGATGTGGGCAATAATACATATTTTTGTGTCATTGTTAATGAAAGCTTATTACAAAAGGATGCAAGGATAGAGAAGAAGATTCATAGGGAGAACGGTCCAACTCTGACATTCAATTCTATAAAGGCAAAAGCAACAAAATGATAGGTAACTAATGAAGCAAGTTCCAAAACATTAATATTTCAATTAATCCTCCCCAACTATCTGTTTCTTTTCTCCTCCATTCCACTAAAAGTTGCTTTAGTGGCACAGAGCTGGTATGGTAGCCCATGACCAGGGATATTTATTAGATGAGACATGGAGGAAAATTGCAGTGTTTCACTAGAGAGGAGACCCATGCAGTCCTGGGGTGAAGACACAGGGTTAGTAATGGGACAAGATCATTTTAAGACAAATTCAAGTTGACCAAGTGCCCTTACAACAACACAGAATGTCTTTGGTGAGGGATTTTAGCTCTTTTTTTTTTTTTTTTTTTTGGCAATGAGCAGACCGCCTCCTACAAAAACAGGACAGGGCCCTCTCATATCATCTCTGGAACTCAACGAATAGATTTGAACATGCTTATAAAAAGGGCTGCACAAATATTTTTCTTTGTCCATTTCAGAGCATGCTAATCAGAAAGGCTCTTTGAAAACAATATTTTTATGTGTACCTCATATTCATCCATACCCATTAGCTGCTTAATTAGGTGAAACAAACTTTTAGTTGCATGCCAGGGGCTTAATTTAATTTGCCTGGGATAAGCAGTTGGCTCTAACTGTTAAACCCTGGGTGTTTTTTTTTTTTTTTTTTTAATTAAACCAGTATAGTGAAGCAAAAATTCTTAAAATACAGTGTGGAAATTGAAGCAAACCGTAGTTCATATTGTGTAGGAACTACATTAGCCAGTATGCAGGTATGCTAGACGTATTCCCCTCATCTTGTTTGCTTTCCCAGTTGCTTGCTGCTAGAAAAACTAGAGTTTTTTTCACTGGAGTCCTGTGCATTCTAAAGCAAAACAACTCAAGTGACATCAGTTCATGAAGACAAAAGAAGTTTTTATTTGTGGCTCGGTGCATATTTAGTTCAAGCTAGAATCGAGCAAAACAAAAGTTGTCTTATAAATTCTTAGCCTAATAGAATTTTTAAAAATTCAAAATGCAGATTCTATTAAACTATTTTTCATTCATTGTATAAATTACATAAGCATTTTTTGATAGTGAAACACATTTGGCCTAAATGTAAAGGAGAAAAAAGGTGATTTAACTTTGCTAGAAACCGTTCCTTTGTTTTGATAGTTCAAAAATAATGTCCAAGACTCACAATTCTTAAAGAAAAGAAAATTAGAAAGTTGATTCCTTAGAGCATTGAAAAATAAGTATATTTAGCTATGCTGCCCCTTCCTAGAAAAATAGAGGAGTTAGTGGCTAAACCCTCAGGTGGGAAAATGTGCAGCAGGAGTCCAGATGAAGGTTGGGAGGTAGAATAAGAAATTGAAGTATGTTGAGATAAAATTTTTAAGGAGTCACAAAAGGGCCAAAAGTAGTGACTAAACTAAGGGATGGACTGAAGGAAAACTATTAGTTTGTTTGATGAGTAGAGAGGAGCTGGCACAAGAATGGATAAGAGACCGTGGGAAATGTGGAACCACTTGAGAGAGATGGGTGGAATCTCCTATATCAACTTTCTCTTTGGTGTGTATGTTCTGTTAACTATCCCCATTCTGCAATCTGTGACAGAGTGGAATTTGTTAAGAATTCTTGTGGGATCTGGGCCAGGGACGGAATCTGAGAATAACTGCGTTGTGTTGATGACTGAATCCCCTGCCAAGCCTCGTAGATGGGAACAGTCCATGCAGTGGCTGAGAGTGATGAGGTGGTAATTGAAGAGACAGAGGAAAAGGCACAGAAAATCACTGGGTGTTCAGTGCCCAAAGCTTCTCAGCATGCTGGATTTATCCAGCAGGAAAAAGGAATAGAGGAAAGGGATTGGCTGATGCTCTCTCATTTGTAGACTCACTTGCCTAATTGCCAATGGGGGAGAGAGGCTGCTTGCAGGTGAGTTGCCAGTGAATAAATGTGAGTTATGTTAAGAAATTAACAAAAGATGAATTTTAGACAACTTTCTGGAAAACACAGTCTGGTGATAAGATCCACTGGACTGTGAAATAGCCTTTCAGTGGACAGGGGAGGGAGAGCCATCATTTAAGATATTTAAAACGGGATGAGTGAAAGCATCTGCTAGATCTTATCCAGAAGGGAGAAATCCAGACCTAACAATAGATGAGCAAACTGATATCTGGGAGCTCTCACACCTCTCATTCTTGATGTCGAAAAGTTGTGGTCAAATCCTTGAACATTTTCATAGTCACTTTTAAGACTGTGAACTGTGTGATTCATTAGTCATTCTGATAATCTCTAGGATTCAGTGCCAGCTGTGAGTTTCAAGCAGATGTGGCAAAGCAGCAAAGACCACCTCTCAGATTCATTTCCTCTTTTGTCTCTCACTCTGCTTTTATCCTTGGAAAAATCTGAGCATATTTTTAAAGGACAAGTGGGTAGTGGTAGAGGTCGGGGGCGGGGGGAGAAAAATCTGATTCAGAGAGAAAACTTTCAACTTCCTAATTTATATTAAGGGGAGAAGAATTGCAAATGCCTAGACTTAAGTACTGTAGACTGTACTTTGATCTGACCATTACAGGACTATGCCCAACCCAGAACAGTTTTCAACTCTTAATTATCCATTTGAGCATTAGAAACAGCAAATTGATGATTCTAGACCATCTCCCTTCTGCTGTCTAACATGTTCCTAGCCCGTCCCTTGGCCATTTGCTAGCAGAATGAACTATATGCTTGATAAGACTGCCATTTGAGAAGAAATGCATCTGGAACGACTGGCAGAATAGAAGGGATCATAGTGTTCCCTTGATAAGTTGTAAAGACCATCTGTCAGCTCTGTGTCTCTGGGCTAGGCTGATTGGGGAAAAGACAGGTGCAGATCAAAGTTGTAACACTCGTTTTGAATGAATTTGTCAAAAGTTTGCCTTGCTTAATTTCCACAAGATACTAAACCAGTGCCTTTCAATAGGTCCCCTGAGAGCAACATTTCAATTGCATGTCACTGACATGTGGTGTGTGGAAAAGCAGGAAAAAACATGAGTAGGGCATTAGAAGTTCAGGGCATGAGTCGTGGGTCTGTTATGGATATTAGCTGTGTGACTTAAGATCAGTCACTTGACCATGCTGTCTCATTTCCTGGAATGTGAAAAGTTGAAAGAAATAATATCTCTTTATGTATAACGCATAAGGGTTGTTTTTAACAAAAGGGAAAAAATGGAAGCGTTAGTAAGTTTCTTTTGAAATTACAACACTTAGATTAGAAAAATGTGTGCTATCAAAGTCAACTCTATCCAGTTAGGAACTGGAGCTCATTCTTTTTCACTTACTTAGCTACAACAATCCTCTATTTTATCCTATATCATCGATTTCTCCCCTCTACTGGGTCATTCTCACAGGCGTACAAATATCCTTAATATTGCCCATCTTAAAACAAACAAAAAAGACAAAAAACTTCCTTGATCCCAAGCCTCATGTCTTCCTCCAGCTAATGTCCACTTTCACTGCTGACCTTGGTGATGAAACACCCCAAGAAGACTGGTCTATACTTAGCTTCTTCTTGCTCATCTTTGAATATATTTTTAACTCACTCCATCAGGTTTTATCCTCACCAGTCCTTTGAAACCATTCTGGTAAAGTCCATATTGCCAAATTTAGTGACCACCTGATATCCTTTGTCAGCATTATTTGTAACAATTTTTTTCTCCTCTGTTTTCTTGAAACCCTCTTCAGTCACCTTCTAGGACATCACAATTTTCTGATATTCATTCTATATACTCAACTACTTCTCAGGCTTTTCTGCTGTTTCCTCCTCTTCTTTCTGTTTACCATTTTGGGGCTGCTCTGAGGCTCACTTCTGTGATATCTATCTTCTCTGTATCCTCAGGTGATTCCATCCAGCCCCATATCTTTAAATAGTATCTATGTCCTCTGCCTCCAGCCTCAATCTTTCCTCTGAGCTCCAGATGCATACCAAGTCACTTCATTGGAGTATCCAGTGTTTAATAGAGTTATAAAAAATGTCTCTCAGATATAGCATTCCAATGCATTGACTAATTTACTCATATTAAAACCACAGGAGTCAACTTTGATTCTTCTTCCTTCACATTCTACATCCTATCCATCAGCAAATCCTATTCATTCTCAAATTACACCCCAAATCTAGCCACTTCTCACCAATTTTAAGAAAAATGTCCTACCTTATCACCATCACCTCTCACTTTGATGCATGCAAAAACTTCCGGAGGGGTCTTCTTGCTTCCATACTTGACTGTCCCAAATCTGTTCTCCACAGAGCAGCCTCAATGATCTTTTAAAAATCTAGATTGGATCTTGTGATTTCTCATTCAAAATTCTCTAATATTTTCCAATCACACCTATGATAAAATTCAATTCCTTATCATGGCCAATAAGACCCATATAATTTGGCTTCCACCTTCCTCTCTAATCTCATTCTTTCCCTCCCCCTTGCATGTTCTGTTCAAGTCACCCAGACTTTCTTGGATTTCTTGAATATGCCAGGCTTATTTCCTCCTTAGGGGCTTTGCAATTACCATCCCTCTGCCTGGAGTATCTCCTCCAGGTCTTTGAATGAGGCTGCATGAAGAGCCATTCCTTGACCATCCTATCTAATAGTCCCTGCTCCCCGCTGTCTCACCACAATCCCTCAACCTGCTCGTTTTTCCTTCAGAGCATTTATTAGTATATGAAATATCTTTTTATTTTTTGTGGGTTTTTTCCCTT
>PVKH010026610.1:0-13169 GCA_004027955.1 Chaetophractus vellerosus
GCTAAGCCCGGAGAGAAACGCAGCCCCGGGAACAGAGGAACCCGGAAGCCTGAACCCTGGAGATGTCGGCAGCCATCTTCCTCCAACACGTGGACTTTGGTATGGGAAGAAATTTATGCTTTGTGGCCTGGTAACTGTAAGCTTCTACCCCAAATAAATACCCTTTATAAAGACCGACCAATCTTTGGTATATTTCAAAGGGCATGCCTGTGGCTGACCAAAACACCTGCTCACGGGCAGCTTGCCCTGCTCGCAGGGGCTTGCCCTGCCCACGGCGGCTTTGCCCTGCCCAAGGCAGCTTTGCCCTGCCCACGGCGGCTTGCCTTCTCAAGGCAGTCTGCCTGCTCGAAGAGGCCCTGGGAACTGAACCCAGGGCCTCCCATGTGGTAAACCGGGACCCTACCAATTGAGCTACAGCCAGCCACTGTATAATTCTTTTAATATGCTGTTAGATTCCATTTGCAAGTATTTTGTTAGGATTTTTGCATCTATTTATAAGGGATATTGGTCTGTAGTTTTCTTGTGATATCCTTATCTGGCTTTGGTATGAGGGTGATGTTGACCATATAGAATGAATTAGGGAGTGTTCTCTCCTCTTCAATAATTTAGAAGAGTTTCAGCAGGATTTGTGTTAATTCTTCTTGGAATGTTTTGCTAAAATCACCTGTGAAGCCATCTGGCCCTGGGCTTTCATTACTGGGAAGTTTTAGATTACTGATTCTATTTCTTTACTAGTTATTGTTTTGTTGAGATCTTCTGTTTCTTCTTAAGTCAGTATAGGTAGCCTGTATGTTTCTAGGAATGGGTCCATTTCATCTAAGTTGTCCAATTTGTTGGTGTACAGTTGTTCATAGTATCATCTCACAGTCCTTTTTATTTCTGCGGGGTTGGTTATGATGTCCCCATTTCCATTTCTTACTTTGGTTATTTGTGTGCTTTTTCTTTTTATTCTGTCAGTCTAGCTAAAGGTTTGTTGATTTAATCGATCTTTTCAAGGAAACAACTATTGAGTTTGTCAATTTTCTCTATTGTTTGTTTTTATTATTCTCTACTTCATTTATCTCTGCTCTGATCTTTATTTCCTTCCTTCTGCTCATTTTGAGTTTAGTTTGCTCTTATTTTTCTAGGTCCTCTAGTTTTGAGTTTAGGTTTCTGATTTGAGATTTTTTTTTTAATGAAACATTTAGAGCTATGAATTTCTCTCTTGGCATCCCTGAAGTTTTGTTTTCATTTTCATTTGCTTCAAGATATTCCCTACTTTCCCTTGTGATTTCTTCTTTGACCCATTTGTTGTCCAAGAGTACATTGTTTAATTTCCACATATTTGTGAATTTTGCTTTTGTCCCTCTGTTATTAATTTCTATCTTCATTCCACTGTGGTCAGAGAAGATACATTGTATGATTTCAGTATTTTTGAGTTAATTAAGACTTGCTTTTTTACCTAACATATTGTCTATACTACGGAGTGATCCATGCACAGTAGAGAAGAATGTGTATTCTGCTGCTGTTGGGTTACATGTTCCATATATGTCTGTTAAGCCTAACTGGTTTAGAGTATTGTTGAAGTCTCTTATTTTCCAATTGATCTTCTGCCTAGATGTTCTATCCATTATTGAATGTGATGAATTGAAATCTCATACTACTAATGCAGAAATATTTCCCCATCAAATCTGTCAATATTTTCTACATATATTTTGGGGCTCTACCCCACCTTTTTGTACTTGTTACAAATTATATCTTTGTACATTGTATGTCTCAAACCATCAATTATCATTATTTTTATGTATTTGCATTTTAGCACCTTTAAAAAGTAAGAACTGGAATTATACAACAAAAATACAATACAATAGTACTGGCATTTATAATTACCCATATGATTACTTTTACTGGAGGTCTTTATTTCTTTATGCCACTTTGATCCACTATCTAGTGTTCTGTCCTTTCAGTCTGAAGTACTCCCTTAGCATTGATTTTAGGGAATGTCTACTGGTCATAAACTCCCTCAGCTTTTGTTTATCTGGTAATATCTTAATCTTTCTATCTATTTTGAAAGAAAGTCTTACCAGATATAAAATTTATTATTGGCAACTGTTTGCTTTCAGAACTTTAAAAATTTCATACTCCTGCCTTCTTGCCTCCATGGTTTATGATAAGAAAAGAACACTTAATCTTATTGGGATTCCTTTGTACATGACTTGTTGCTTTTCTCTTTCTGCTTTCAGAACTGTCTCCTTGCCCTTGGCATTGGACAATTTAATTATTATGTGTCTGGGTATGATGATTCTCTTTCAGTTTTTTCCTGTTTGGGGTTCATTGGGATTCTTAAATGTCCATATCCACATCTTTCATTAATTTGGAGAGTTTTCTTTCATTATTTCTTTCAATATTCCCTCTATTCCATTTTTTCTTTCTTCTTTTTCTAGGATCCCATAAAGCATAATGCATATGCTTGTTCATATCCCACAGGTTTGTAGGTTCTGTTCATTCTTTTTCTTTTCTGGTCCTCAGCCTGAATTATTTCAGTTGTCTTGTATTCAGGATCACTGATTCTTCAGCCATCTCCAATCTGCAGTTGAAACCATCTAGGGAATTTTTCATTTTAGTTATTATGTTCTTCAACTCCACTATTTCTGTATGGTTCCTATTGAGAATCTCAAAGAGATTCCCACATTGTTTTTCTCAAACCCTTTAGTTCTTTCTCTATGTTTTCTTTTAACTCCTTGAGAATATTGAGGTTCTTTTTTTTTTTTTAAAGTTTGCCCAGTAAGTTCAAAATCTGGTCCTCTCTGTGGATGGGTTCTGGAATTTTAACTTGTTCTTTGGATGGACCATCATTTCCTGTGTTTTTGTTTGTTTGGTCATTGTTTGTTTGTTTCATAATATTTTTTATTTTTTATTTTTTAAAATAGGTACTTAGATTGCATAAATGTTGCACAAAAAATATAGGGATTCCTATATGCCCCACTCCCCATACCTCCTACACCCTCTCACATAAACATCCTTCATTAGTGTTGCACATTCATTGTAATTGAAAAATGCATACTGGGGCTCTGCCATTAAGCATGGACCATAGTTCACATTATAGTCTAACTCTCTCCCACACAGTTCTGCATTTTATGTGATGATATAAAATGGCCTATATCTGTCATTGCAATGTCATTCAGGATGATTCCCAAGTCCTGAAAAGGCCCCCATATAACAACTGTTTTGCCCCTCCTGACCCCAGAGCCTCCAGTGGCCACTGGTTCCACATCAATGTTGTAATTTCTTCCATTGCTAGAATCATAATATATCTATAGTAAATACCAGCAGGTCCACCCTAGTCCATAGTTCTTTCCCTAATCCTGAGGATTCTGGGATGGTGATATCCACTCCACCTCTAGTTGAGAGGGTGCTTATATCCCATGGGGAAGATGGATGGGACTCTCTTGCTTGCAGTTGCAGACTCTCTGTTCCTTGGGATGGTTGTTGACTATCATCATCTCCTTGTTAGTTGTCCTGGGTAAGTCCAATGAGCTGTAGAGTAGGTGTTGTCATAATATCAAACTGCTACACTTACTCAGAAAAATTCCCATAAGGGAGAATAGGTAGGAAAGAAGGACAAACTTGACTTTTATAGCTCCTTCAGATTCCAATCCTCCATGACTACCTAACTTGACTGTTTTCTCCTTGTTTTCACATTTTCTTTGGTGTATGAAGTTTACTACTTTCCATATACTACATGCTCTTGGGTTACTTGCTTATGACACCCAGTCAAGCCCAAGAGATGGAAGTGGCCACCAATTTGTGATAATCTAGGAAAGGCTTGTCTATTTTTAGAAGTTAGTTTATTCAGACATCTGATTCTACAGCTTTTTGATCACTTAAAATACAAATATGATTTTCTAGTTTGTCCATTGTTTTCTCATAGCTATAGTGGAAGGTCCTTCTGACCTTATGTATCCTAACCAGAAGTGTTCAACAGTGTTACAACTGGTTATTACTCACCTTTTTCCTTGGCATCCACAATGACATATTCTTCAAATTTCTCTTCTCCCTTATTGCAAACTCCTTTTCCTCTTTTTTTCCTAACATTAGCATTCCTCAGGTCTCTGTCCTATGTCCTCTCCTCTTTTCATTACATTTGCTTTCCCATGGTGGCCTGACTCCCTCCCTTCCATATGTCAGTGATCCCAAAATCTATTTCTTGCTTAAACTCAAGGGACCACATAATAGCTTTAAACCTTTGTGAAACACAGTAGAGCTTTTGAAATTAGAGACTTTAAAGAAAAAAGAACAAATGCTTCCAGTTTCTAAAGATCAGAAAAGAGTAAAATTTTAGAGTAGAAGTGGGTTATTTAAAAGAGAAACATATTAATTGAGGACCATATATGTTAAAAATTTCACTGTAATTCTAAAAAGAACTTACAAATTTCACACAGATTCTTTTATCATCAGATAGTTTACAAATATAATTTGTTGTCACGAAGAGAATCATAGTTTTATAGATGAGAAAGCTATGTCTCAAAGTGGTTAAACAAACCTTGCAAAAGCTTTCAAAAATCAGTTTCAAAAATGCTAATTGGCTCATGACATTACATGTGATGGCAACATTTAGGTTTATTATTGTGTTACAATCAAATTTGCTGATTTCTTAGGAAAAATAAATAATTTTAATTCAATGTAGTAGTATTTTATTAGACCAGAAACCTATTTCTTATTTGATCTGAAATTATGTTAGGCTATGTAAGTAATGCTAATGTTTATTGTTATGGAAAAAGAATTTAAATCATCACACTGTCATTCTAGAGCTCAATTCAGACTCTGCAATCAAGCTTCTCGTCTACCAGATAAGTATATCTCTATTATGGATGATATATATGATATATTATATATATCAGAATTACCAAACATTCATCATTTTTAAACTTTCTCATAAATATCCTATATATGATGGATGAATTATTAAAAACAAAGCTTATGTCCACTCCAACTTTTTAAAGAATTTCATTTCATAAGTTCTTCCCAGTGGTAGTATGAAAGCAAGGTTCCCCCTAGTCCTTCTTACCTTCAAAGTTATCCAAATAAGAAAAATTCAAGTAATCAGTGGCCTTGCTCTGCAAACATAGCTTCACTACAAGTTTTCCAGCCCCTCTTTCAAAGATCTAGAAATTCTGGAGCTCCCATTCCATAGTTGTTTTGGCTTCCCAACGATGATTAGACATAACTCTCAACTTGACTAAAACTTAACTAATACTAGTCTTGATTCCTAGACAACCTGAGCCTGAGTTCTTTGAACCATGAACACATGATCTCTTAAATATTCAGAATAACAAACGTACATTTCAAATTTACTTTTAAACACTTCAACATGCATAGTGTGATATTATGTCTGTGTTACTTAGCTTAAGTTTTATCCTAGATTCAATCAATAAGCTTAATTGATAATTCACATTCCAGGGATGGTCAGCTAGCATTATATCACAAAGGCCACACTGTAGAGACAGTTACTCCAAGGGTTTTAGCTTTCTTTATCTCTGATCAACACCATATATTTTCCTAATTAATATCATGATATTAGAAATGGTTTTTATTAATGAAAGTAATAGCATGTTTGTCAGCAGGATGGATATTAAAAATATGTTCTCACTGGTAACATTAGTGGGTTGGCTAAAGTGATACAACTCGCTCCCCTCACCCCTTGCAAGAAAGGAGTAATAAGAAGCCCTATTGCCTGTCTGTATCCTTGGGGATAGAGTCTTAATTACTCTGGTGTTCAGCAATTGGAGTGGAGAATTCAGTTTGCCTGTTGCTAAACACAAGATTAACCAAATCCTGTCTCCAGAATGTTGCTGTAATTGGGAAACTTTTATGCAAGATGGTTCTCAGGGGACCTAAGAAAAAGAAAGAGCCCTGGAAAGTTATTGAACTTTGAGAAGAGGTTTTCTATACAGTTTTGTTTACATTTGCTAATCTGTGTTTGTTTCGTAATTTGGCCTGAGATTTTCATTCATTATAATCTAGTAATGAGGTTGTGGAGAAATAGCTAAACTGCACTTCCACAAAAACTTTTGGCAGCTACCAATGTGTTCTAAAAAGACCTTAATAGTTGAACATGCCACACGATCTCCAATCTGTTTGCATGAACATCTGTCTTTAAGCTCAGAGTCCCATCTAGAGTTGCTGCTGTGGAAGCTTTCCCCAGGCTCATTTCTTAAGCTTTTATGAGTCTTGTAGAAATCACTGTAAGGAAAGGGTCTCATATTTCTCATGAAGGGGTTAAAAACTTTCAACAGCTAAGGCAGTGGAAAACATATTAAGGAGGGATTCTGGAGGAGTCCACAGCCTTAATTTTGCACACCAACTATAATTGGAAGCATCACAGCTATGAGAGAGATGAGAAAGGAGGGAAGAACAGCAGCAGATCTTTGCATTAAAGACCTTTGGGAAGCCATGAATGTCCCAGGTTAAAAACAGAATGTTTATACAAAGCTTTTCTTTACAAAATGGATAATTAATGCCTTACAGTAAGTTAAATAACCCTTTAAAAGAAACCACACATTGATTCCTTTAAAACCAAGAAATGTTCTGTTTGTATCATTCAGCTTTCAGAAAGCCACATTATGGTATTTAGTCACATATGTATTTAAAGTATTTACCCAGAGAAGGCCATCAGTACTCAACCTGTACCAAGCATTCTGATTCTCGATGTAGTGTCTGAACAATTTCCTTCAAGCTTCAGATATCAACAGGTCTCCAGATTATGATTGCCTCTGATTCTTGTCCTTCTTTGGTTCTCTCTGTTTTACAACAGCAAGAACAAAAGCCTTCCATAGTGGTCCTTGTACAATTGGCTTAAGTTCACCAGCAGAAGTAGAAGATAGAACTAGGGAAAAGAAGAATGAGATCTTTCTTAAAATACCAGAAATAAGAGAAGTTCCAATTATGATATTTTCTTGTGTATCAACAGAATAACATTAAAAACAATTCCAGAGGAATAGTGGAACTCAGTGGTTGAACACCTGCTTCACATGTACAAGGTTTCAGATTCATTCCTCAGTATCTCTTAAAAAATATACCCAAAGATATTTTATATATTTAATTTTAGGTGAAAGCAAAGGAAATGAATTCTGATTAACATATGTAAACAAAAAAAGCCATTTTGGTATAATGCATAACATCTTACTGTACCAAAGTACCAAAGTAAGCCTGTTTGTTGAGCTCAACAAACAGATTTCAGAAAGAAAAAGAAGGGGCATTAGTGGGTGTCCTTAGGCTCTCTATTGGAAGGTCAACTGCCATAAATGAGTCTCATCTATCTCTGGTCTATTCTCCTGCTTACCCACTAAAGACTCAAATTTCTGGGAGAAAGAATCACTTTTGCAAAGCTGATATCATTTGTCCAATCCTGTCATCTAAGGGTGGGGCATGTTTTATGTTGGACAGTCAAAAACAAGAACTACCACATTATGAAGGCAAAAAAAAGGACAATACTCCTATAGATGAGTAAATTCAAGTATATCTGCAGTTAAGAAAAAGTATGAATATATAATCACACACCAAGGCAATCATTTAAAAATACTTGATGAAAGTGAAAGTACTCTGTTGACATTTTCAATCCTTGATCATAAGCTTCCTAAAACATTTGATGTTAAGATGGAGAGATGTTTTCCATTATGAATTTAGGGTAAAACTGACTTGGATCTGATTTTGGATCTCAAAGACTCAAATCAGAATATTAAGTTTACTCTTAGACATTGTAAAAGGACCAAAGGGGTGGAAAAGTCAATGTAACTAAAAGTTGTTTCATGCATTTTAAGGGCAGATATTGAGTTTTACATTGTCTCTTGAGGAAACTGCTATAATGCTGAATGCTGATGAAATGGCAATTCACTAGAGCAAATCCAATTCTTCAAACACTCACTGAGTATCTCTCGTCTATGAAAGGCACTCCTGAGATGCAAATCTAATTAAAATCTGCACTCAGGGAGCTTAAAATAATGGAAAGGATAAAATAAACACACAAATAATTATAATATCCAGTAATAAGCACTATAAAGAGTTATAAGCAAAATGACATAGATTATAATAAAGAAGAAATAGCTTATAACGACTTAGAATAAACAAGAAAGGATTTAAGAATAAGCAAACTTTGAAATGAAGAGCTCAATGAAAAAATGATTACCTACTTTTTTCTAAGGTCTTTATAATCAGTACCTCATCTAATCCTCACCACCATCTTTGGAGTAGATATTTTCCCCAATCTACAGACAAAGAAACAAAGGCACAGAGTGATTAAATAGCTTGCTATGTCACCCACTTATCAAATGGCTTGATTCTACTTGATTGCATTTTCTGGGCTACATATAAATATACAATATGCTTGATTGCATAGTTCACTGATTCTTGGCGATATCATTTGAGCATATTATAGTGGAAAAAACATGTTTTCAAACACAAGTTAAACAAAAGCAATCTTGTCCTTTAATGCTTAGGTTTTCTGTAAGGAAATTTACAATGAGGGAGAGAGAACAGTAAAGTAGATATGTCTTGGCCTTTTTCTAAAATAAGTCAAATTGAAAGAACTTCTAGTTAAAGATAGTTGAGAAAAGAAGCACCTATCTACTATTACCCAACTCAAAGTCTAGTTAAAACAAAAAGGAATAGATTTTCTTTAAAAAGGGAAGGATTTCTGATTGTAGTATTGACAGAGTAATAGCCTACAAGACAGCTCCCCCCAACAGAAAATAACTGTAAATTACAGACATAATTCAAAAAAAGCAGTTACCTAAAGGCACTAGAGACTGAGCAATGGAATACTCTAGTATTGTAAAAACATGTGAAAGAGTAGAGGAAAGGAGCTATATCAAAAAAGCTGCAATTTTCATGGTTTTTTTATCCTGAAGCTCAATGCAGTTGTCATGTCACATACAAGGTAGGTGGCAATGGAAAGATAGTAGCCTTGATGCCCAGGGGAAAAAGAAAATTGGAGTCAGGTAAACCATGTCTCTGAATAAAGTGAGAAAATCCTTGAAGAGAAAGTGCCACTTGGAGAGGGGATGCTCTAATTAATAACTTAATTTTAGATTAAGAAACATACAAAAAATGGCAAAGACTTATATAAGATCCTTAAGCTAATAAATAACCAACCTATAATTTGAACTCAGTAGTCTGATACTAGGGACTATGCTTTTAACATGGTCCTATATGGCATCTTGACATACACTGATGTTCTGTCCCTGAACTCCTGAGGAAGAAAATAGAAAATATGGAGAAACTTCCAGGAAGATGGCATTGGAATAGGCAGGCAGGGATCAACTTTCTCACAAAAACAATGGAGAAAGGGCAAAAAGCTGTCCAAGGGGCCTGCTTTGGGAGTTAGCAGACCAAGAGAGTGTTGCATAGCCCCCAGGAGGGCAAGGGACAGAGAGATGAAGAACCAGAACATTCCATGGCAGCTGGGAATGGCAGCTATCTCCCACCCTCAAAGTGTGCAGCCTGGATAAATTCCTTGGCTCTCTGCAACCAACTAAGAAGGGAAGAAACATCTTTCTTTCTGGGAGGAGAGAGGGTATAAGCAGAGGGCAGAGAGTGAATTCTATTTTGTGAATTTGACCAGCAGAGATTGCTTTGAATCTTGGATCTGGCCAGACCAGAATCACTGACAAGCAGAGGTTGAAAGAGACATCTCAGTGGAAAGATTCACCAATTAGTGCCATCTGCTGGCTGGTCCAGAAACTGCAAGGAGAAAAACCACTTTTAGGTCTCTTGTCATGAGCCCCTGGGAGAACATCTGTGCCCCACTAGTGAGTCCCTGGCCTGATTTTGATAAATTAAGCAGGGCAATTTTAAAGACTCAGATAAGTTGAATTAAAAATCAAAGAAGAACATGAAACAAAACCACTAGGCAAAAGAGAAATTGACCATCAGAGTAAATTCACAAACATATTCAGATGCCAAGCCATCAGCAAAAATTATAAGCCATATTAAGAAACAGGAAGAGATGGCCCAGTCAAAGGAATAAACCAAATATCCTGATGAAGTACAGGACTTAAGACAAATAATCAATGATAATCACACAAATCTTTTAAATCAGTTCAAAGAAGTGAAGGAAAATATGACTAAAGAGTTTTTTTAAAGGATATTAAGAAGACACTGGATAAGCATAAAGATCAATTTGAAAATCTGAAAAGTAAAGTAACAGAGATTATGGGAATGAAAGATACAATGGGTGAGATTAAAAATACATTAGAAGCATATAACAGCAGACTTGAATTTATGGAAGACAGAATCAGTGATATTGAGGACAGAGCATCTGAAATTGAGAAGACAGGAGAATAGAAAGAGGAAAGAATGGAAAAAATGGAACAAAGTCTCAGGGAATTGAATGAAAATGCAAAACACACAAACATTCATGTTATCAGGGTCCCAGAGGGAGAAGAGAATGGGAAGGGAGCAGAGAGAATATTTGAGGAATTATGACTGAAAACTTCCCAAACCTTATGAAAGACATACATGTTGATATACAAGGAGGACCATGCACCCCAAAAAGAATAATTCTGAATTGACCTACTCCAAGACACCTATTATTCAGAATGATAAACATCAAAGATAAAGTTAGGATTCTGAAACCAACAAGAGAAAAGCAAAGCATCATATACAAGGGAACCTCAATAAGAGGAAGTGATGATTTCTCATCAGCAACCATGGAGGCAAGAAGAAAGTGGTATGATGTAATTAAGGTACTGAAAGAGAAGAACTGCCAGCTAAGAATTCTGTATCTGGCAAAACTGTCCTTCAAAAATGAGGGTGAATTTAAAGTTGTCACAGACAAACAAAACTGAGAGAGTATGTTACCAAAAGAGCAGATCTACAAGAGACATTAAAGGGAGTGCTGCAGCCTGAAAAAAAATAAGGATGAGAGATTTGGAGAAGGGTGTAGAAATGAAGATTATTAGGAAGGGTAAATTAAAGGATAAAAAGACAGACAATAGTAATGGACAAAATAAGTAATGCTTTTACAGTAATAATCTTGCATGCTAATGGATTGAATTCTCTAAACAAAAGACACCAACTGAGAGAATAGATAAAAAATATGAACCATCTATATGCTGCTTAAAAGACACTCACCTCAGATGACAACACAACTGGTTGAAAGTGAAAGGTTGGAAAAAGATATTCTATACAAATAATAACCAAAAAAGAGCTGCAGTAGCAATACTAATATCAGACAAATAGATTTTAAATGCAAAACTATTATAAGAGTTGAAGAAAGAGGTCTGGAACAAGATGACATTGGTTTAGTGAGCACTCACTGTCTATCTCACAGAAGACAGCTGTTTGGGGACAGGATCCTGCTTGAGTGGTCTGGTCTGGGAGGCCATGGAGTGAGAGCCTTAGGGACATTGATCTGGAGGGATCTGGACAGCAAGGTGGATTGCTCAAGATAAAATCATGAGTTTTTCCCCAGCGGCTAAGCTTAGGATGGCTAAGCCCCACCCTCAGGGCAAAGGACTAGGATGACCCCCGACTCCCACCGGCAATCTGGTGAGAAGAGTATTCTCTGTGAATGAGAGGGGTTTCCTTTCTGTGGGTTTGGCTGTCTGGACCCCCCTGCAGGTTTGGGGAGCAAACCAGCTGGCTTGAAGCGGCCCCAGGCTGAGGGGAGAGGCAAATCTGCTGAGGAAGCCTGATTTACCTAACCACCCTGTGATATGAGGCTTGGCTCGGGAGAGGTGGAGTCAGCCAATTTTTTCATTCTGCGCTGACAAGTATGAGTCTCAGCTCCCCTGGGGAGGCCAGGCAGTGGGAAGTGTTTGATAAGTTTCCACAAGCCTGTTTAGGTTGCTCTCAGCCAAGGGATTGGTCTAGAAGAGGCCTTCTTTTGGGTCCCTTATTTCTCAAAAAAATAAAGAAATTTACTTAAAAATAAATAAATAAACTTAGTTTAATCACTAAAATCTGCCTCAAAACCTGCAGATAGAAGCCTGCAAGGTAATTGATTGACGAACACAAGCAGGCTGAGAGGCACCACAAGGGTTCAAGAAGGAATGAGGCTCTTCCTTAGCTTTGTTTGACTGTTTGCTTGTGTGTCTGTTTGGTTTTTCTTTGTTTCTGTGTTTGTTTCTTGCTTTTCTTTCCTCCTTCCTCCCCCACCCCCCTTTTTTCTCTCTCTCTTTTTTAAATTAGGTGTTGCTAGCTTGTTTCTTCTTTGATGTGCTTCTCCTCCCTTGATTTCCCATTCTCTGTTTATATTGATTTTGTCTACCAATGCGATCTCTTTTCCTTCCCTCATCTTTCTACCTTCTGGTTTCTGTTGTGGTTCTAACATTCCTTCTTTTTTCATTAGTACGCAACTTCATGGGTGTCATTTTCTATCTTGTCTATTGTTTTCTTTTTTATTATGATGATTAATTTTTTTCCTTTCAGCCCTCTCTTTACTCTTTCTCTCTCTCATCATTCTAGCCTTTTAAATCATATTATATATTTTCCTTTATTTGCTTTCCCATTCCATTTTAGGTATTCCACTTTTCCTTTCCTATTACACTACATGGCCTACATGAGTTAAATATTCATTTTACAAAGTCTTACAAGGCCCCTCTTCTAACTTTTATCAATATTACTATTACCCTTTTTCCATTCTAACCTCTTTTGGTTCCTTGGACCCTAATCTTTTTCCTTCAAGGGATCATAAAAAAAACAAGGAAATAGAGCAAGAAGAACAAGCATCAAAGAGAAAACTTAACACACACACAAAACCACCAGCTAAATAAAACTCTAGAGCAGAGAGAGAAGCTAATCAACTGAATAAACCCATCAAAATAAAATGATGACCAGAGGACAACAAAAAATTACAAACCATATTGAGAAACAGGAAGACATGGGCCAGTCTAATGAACAAAGTAAAAACCAGGAAGAGCTGCAGAACATCGAACAACTAATCAAAGCTGTCCAAACAAATATCATGGACCAACGTAATGAAGTGAAGGAAGAGATTAAGGATATTAAGAAGACACTGGGAGAACATACTGAAGAAATTGTAAAAATACTTAAAAAGATTATGGATATGATGGTGATGAATGGCACAATCCAAGAAATAAAAAAGATACTGGTATCACATAACAGCAGACTTCAACAGGCAGAAGAAAGAATTAGTGATGTGGAGGACAGTATATCTGAAATCAAACAGA
>PVKH010026611.1:0-13176 GCA_004027955.1 Chaetophractus vellerosus
CCTTGAAAAAGAGGGTGGGATGGTAAAGACAAATGAGTTTATATGGCTAACAGACTTCAAAGTGGGTTGGGAGGTCATTCCAGAGGTTGCACTTATGCATGTCTCAGCAGGATCTCATTGACTGCCAAAGTAGATACCATCCCGAATACAGTGGCTCCTGAGGGCTCTGGAGACATCCAGACACTATAGTCAAGACAGGTAGCTCAGGAGTTTGGTGGCTTGCCAGTGGGCCCTACTTTGGAATTTATGCTCCCCAGAGTGACTGAGTTGGACTAATTTGTGGTTTCCCTACACATTGCTCTTCTGTCCTTCTATTTGAACATATAATTAGTACTAGAGTTGGTACGTGTATTCCCAAGAGACTTAAATCTTTGGGCTGTCCATGTGCCAGCTGGGTCCTGAATCTCAAAGGAGTTGCAAAATCTACTCTCTAGTTCATTGGTCTTACCCAGGACAAATAACAAGGAGGTGATGATGGACAACTACCATACCAAGGAACCGAGACAGTCTACAACTGCAAGCAAGAAAGTCCCATCCATTGGCCCCATGGGATCGCAGTCCCTTCTCAATTAAGGTGGAGTGGACATCACTATCCCAGAATCCTGAGGACTGGGGAATGAACTATGGACTAAAGTAGACTTACTGGTATTCTATTATAGACTTATTGTGATTCTAGCAATGGAAGGAATTCTATCATTGATGTGGAGGCAATGGCCACTGGAGGTTCTGAGGGTAGGGAGAGGGAAAAACGTGTAATATAGGGGCATTTTTGGACTTTGGAATTGTCCTGAATGACATTGCAATGAAGATGCAGGCCATTGTATATCTTGGCATAACCTACAGAATTGGGTGGGATAGAGTGTAAACTACAATGTAAACTTTAATCCGTGCTTAGTGGCAATGCTCCAAAATGCATTCATCAACTGTAATGAATGTACCTCACTAATGAAGGATGTTGTTAATATGGGAAGTGTGGGAAGTGGGGCATATGGGAATCCCCTATATTTTTATGTGACATTTATGTACTCTAAATATCTTTAAATTTTTTTTAATTATTAAAAAAAATTAGGAGCAATAGTAGCACTTACTAAGCAATACTGTCTTGCAATGCATGCATTTAACAAAACTTCAAGAAAAATTGAACAATACTATGTGCTGTGGACTCAAGAATGGAAAAGGCCAACACAATCCTTGATTTCCCAGAGTTTGTGAACGGGTAAGAGAGGGAAATATAAGTGGCATGATGTGTAGGAGGACAGGGAGCTCTGTGAGCACATAGGAAAGGTGCTACATGTGGACAAAAGTGGTCCAAAGGCTTTCTCATTAACAAGAGAATATACTGGAACTTAAAGAATGCCCAGGGATATGAGTCACAGGGCTTTGGAGGAACCATAAGTGGGTCTGTTTAGAGATCTGATGTCCATCAAGATAAGAAGCTGTGGAAATAACCCAAGAATAAACTGGACAAAAACATATAAGCTACAATAACGAATTTTAACCTAACCCTGATAAGTTTTCTTTCTCTCTCTTTATATTTATCTATCTCTATCAATCAACTATCTATCTATCCATCTCTATCTCTATTTCTATCAATCTTCATGTCATCGATCCATCTCTCTTTCCCTCTCTCATCTATCATCGATCTATCTATAATCTATCTATCTCTACCTCTTTATCTGTCTCTACCAATTATCAATCTGTATCTCTAATGTTATCAATCACTACCTTTTTATCATCTATCCATTTCTATCTACTTACTTACCTATCTGTCTGTAAATTTTGTGAGAGCTCAAACGTCATCCTTTTTGACTATATCTTGACTATATCCCCAAGGCTTAGAACAGTGCTTGAAACTTCTTGGACACTCAGTAAACATTTGCTGAACGAAGGGGCTCATGTAGTTTACTGGGAATGGCATGACTAGATTTGTGTTTCAGAAATATCATAGTCGCTCCAATGAGAAAAGCATGAGCAGAGGTAGGTAGACTGGTTTGAAGGCTGATCCAATCAGGTGCATAAGGACTGATGGTTGGGACATATCCACAATAACAGTGGGATACTTGAACACGCCCCTTTCAATACCCCCAGACCAAAACAAAAAATCTTTAGGGTATAGAATATTTGAACAACACAATTAACCAATTGACTGAATGGATTAGATTCACCAACTGCATAATACACATTCTTTTCATGCATAAATGAAACATTTGCAAAAATTGACCTTACCTACTTCATGAAGTAAATCTCAACTACTTTCATAGGACTAAAATCATGCAGAATTTGTGCTCTCGCTGCAATGTAATCAGGTTAGCAATCAGTAGCAAAAAGGTAATAAGACAATCCCAAAATTTTTATAAATTAAGAAAAACTCCTAAATAACTAATTTGTTTTAAAAAATCAAAAGGAAATTAAACATTAGCTGAATGGCAATGAAAACACTATATGTCAAAACTTGTGGGATGCAAACTTGTGAAGAGAGGAAATTAGTAACTATCAGATTATCAGTAAGGAAACTGTACTAGTATCTATCAAGAGATCTGTTTCAATGGAATTGGTGTAGCTGGCTGGGAGAGAGCCCAAAACCCGACTGTAGTTAGGTTATGGAGTGCCTGGAGTAAGAAAGAGAGACAGACATCACAAGTGCTTCTTTTAACATGCTGTGCAAGGGAAGAAAGGTGTAAGGAAATACCTGGGGGACAATTTGGGTTAGAATGATAGTTCTATTTTAAGGGCGAAAAGACTTGCACCAATTCAAGTTCAACTGCTAAAGAAAGTCATTGATATAAGGGTGAAAATAAGGAGAGGAAAGAGATACAGATGAGTAGAGGGGTTTAAGAAGGAAAGAGAGTAAGCCCTGGACAGGGTGAGACACCACATCCATTGTTAGAGGAGTGAGGAAGGAAGGGGAGGCTGTGGATGGAAGTAGATGAGCTCATAAAGAGACACAAAGATCAGGTATCGCTTCTCCTTTTTAAGCTAGGAGGTAATGATACTTTAAGAGTAAAGTAGGAGGAAGCAGCTAGGGGATAGAGGTTTAAGGAGAGTGGAAACAATTAGAGAAAAGGACTTAAACAAATAGGAAGGTTGGACGGGAAGCATAGTAAGACAGGTTTCCTATACTCTAGGTTCTGGAATCCAACTGGTTCAGTGGAGTACTTCAGTAAAGGAATTATATTTCAGATATTTTTAAGTGAACTTACTCATTTTTTCATCTTCAATTTTCTTAGGATGTTATTTCTAAATCCAAATTCCTTCTCTTTATATCCCTGAATTACATCCATGTCTTCATCTCATGGCAGACTATTTGGTTCTAGATGTGATGGAGGACTGCATATATAATGAGAAGATACAAGACTTTACACCTCAATGTGCAAATCATTATTTATGTAGTAGTGGCCTTAAGAACAATATACAGAAGAAGAAAAAAAGGATTGTTCAATGGGAATGCTGTTCTTACACACACAAAATAACTTTTCTAGAAAGAGTTCATACTTTAAAGCCAGTTAAACCTTGGTTCAAATCCAACACTAGCTGTGTGGCAACTCAGATTACTTACTGATCTGACCTCAATTTCCTATTCTCTAAAAATGAAGAAAGAATGCCTATTTCTAAGATATCTGTAAAGTGTGAACTTAATAAAAAGTCCTACAACAATGAATAGTGTATAGGTGCCCAATAATTTGTATTTACTTACATTATCCTCATGCATGCTAATATATATTAACTATTCTGGAAGTCAAGGTTTTTGTGTCCATTGTATCTGTAACTAGCTGTGTGATTCTTTCAGCCTTTCTAAAATTCATTCAACATAGACATAGTTTGAGTGGAAAATCTCAAAGGATCTTCTATGATATAAAATTGGTATTGATTTCCAACCAAAATTCTTTAATATTTAATCGGCTCTTATTAATTTTGACACTTCAGTATCTTTCTCAACATGGAATTTGAGCTACTAGCCAATATAAATTGTTCTATATTGCTATTTTCCAAATTTATAATTTAATAACTATTTAAAACTGTACTTCTAAGTTAAAGCCCTGCTTTTTTGTTTTGTTTTGCTTGTAAGTTTCTGTGACTTCTGAAATTAGGGGAGAACAATCCCGCCACAGTCTTGTAACCTCATCAACATAGGCAAAACAAAAGGAAAAAAAATGTTTTCCCACACCTGAAGTGCAAAATATATGTTTCTATAGATTTCTTTTAGAAAGTCAAGACATATTTTTAAACTGAAAAATATTTTCCTACATATAAGGCAATCATGCATTGAAATCTGTTTAATTGGTCATGAAAGCTGGCAAATTGCTCAACCTCGGAGGTGACCTAAGTTTTCAGGCTGATAAAACGACTCCTGGTAAAGATTCAAATTTGCCAGAAGCCATGACATCTTTACTGTAGATTTCAATAAGATAAGAATACCTAAACATGCCTTTATGAATTCTATTTTCATGAATACCCGTGGTAGAATATTTGGAGGAAAATGCAAGTTGTAGAACCAAACATTTAGATTTAGTATCACACACACACACACACCTGCACATACACGTGTACAGAAGCACACACAGAACTCTCTCGGAATGAATCCATCCTGCCTACCGATATCATTGTAACTGAAATACGGGAAGGGAAGTGGGCAGGGATCAAAGAGGACTGTCACTCTGTACTTCACATATTTTAATTGATAATTTTAAATAAGTAAAGTTTGGTTGACACACGAATCAATATAAACAATTGATCCCAACCTAAGACAATACAAAAAAGAATAAGCAGTTAATGAGACACTTTACAATTGTAAAAACCATTCCCATTAGTTAGAATTCCAAGACGTGTGCAGTTCAATCAAGACTAGTCTGTAGTTTATGCAATTACTAGACGTGAGATGCTTTGCTAAGGGTCCCCCCCGTGCCTTAAAGGATTTAATTCTCACACTAAACCTATAAGATTGCCATGATTAAACCTGTTTTCCTGTGAGTAAACTGAAGCACAGGGAGATTAAATGTCTTGCCAAAGTCACATCATTAGAAAAGAGTGGATTTAGGATTTGAACGATGCTTGCAACCATTTCACCCCCTGCCTGCCTGCCTTCCCTCACACTTTGCATTTTTTGAAAATAAAAACTTATTATACTCCAGTGAAATTTCATGAAGTGTTGAAAGTGTAAAGAATAAAATATCGCTGTGATCGATTCTCCTACAAGGAAGTCAAATTAGCCACTTATTGCAACATGTCATCACAAATTGTTACTTTATGTCAACAAGCACTCCATGTACCTAAAGCTTGCCAGAAGCAACCTCTGGAGACAAGATGAGAAATGTAGAAAATAGAAAGAATCATAAAACCTTTATCTTGATTAAAGCAAGCAGAGGAGCCAAAGTGAAGAAAAAGTTTGAGAGACCTAGGTATTTATATCAAACCTCCATTATCTAGATTGCAAAACCCCTGAGTTTTGATCATATATATCTAGGAGACTGGCACAAAATGGTTTCTTCAATCTTTCTGTTATTTATGTTGTTCAAGGAACAATTTGAAGGACTTAGTGCTCTTTGGATACAAGTTGCAGAAAATCCAACCCGAAGTGGCTTATATGTTTTAAAAAATGTATTGTCTTCTGTGAGTGAAAAGTTCAGGGGGAAAGCCAGTGTAGGCTACCACTGGACCCAGAGGCTTAAATGACACCCCCAAGACGCAGTTCCTTATCCTTCAACTCTTGGCTCCCTTTCTTCTCTGGGAACCTTTCTCAGACAGTAACAACCCCGTGAGCCCAGGTGGCTTCTGCACCTTCTCACACATACCCCGTTACTCTAACAAAAGTCGTGAGATTCGTTTTGATCGAGTCAGCTTAGACTATGGGGCTTCTTGAGAGCCAGTTATTATGGCTTGAAAATGTGCTGTGCTTATTGGTGTAGACCTGGTCACATATGCCCCTTCTGGAACCAGATGGGAGCCAAATGGAGATCCCATGAGGGGACTGATGAGAGGGGTTAACTTTTGCATGAAAATCGGGATCTGTTGGTGAAGAATGGCAGAGGAGACACACTAAAAGCATGCAAACGTTTCCCACTTGGTCCAGGTGCATAAGAATTCTCTACTTAGTCTGTGACATGCTTCTTCAACTTTTGCAAGCTTCGGGTGACATGTGGTTTCTAGGTCCAGCTATAGGCTCGTTGCAACGTTTACAATGGGGATGGTTGAAGCTCTACGTCTTCCAGAAAAAGTATATTTTCAAACCTAATGCATTCCTATGAGTGTGAGCCCATTTAAGTTGGTCCTTTTGATGAGGTTAATTCAGTTCAGTTGTTTCCCACCTCAATCAGGATGGGTCTTAATCCTACTACTAGAGTCATATATATGCAGAATGAAATTCAGACACAGAGAGAGAAAGCCAGAGGGAGGAGCCAGAAGCTGAACATCAACAGTACCCAGAAGAAAAAGGAGAGACCAGAAGAGGTTACCATGTGCCTTGCCATGTGACAAGCCACCAGGAGCTGGCCACAGAATGCCACAGTCTTGGGGGAGAAAGCATCACCTTGATGATGCTGTGATTTGGGATTTTTCCCTGCATCACACCAAAAGCTAACAAATTCCCTTTGTTTAAACCGACCCATTTCATGGCATTTGCTTGCACAGCCAAGGAAACTAACCGTGATAACTCTGCTAAGGGCTTGTTCAAAGGGCCTCTCTACTTCCTCTATCATCCTGTCCCATGTACCATGACTGGTAACATCTGATTTCTCTACTCCAACCAGAGTCTCAGCAGCTAGTGGATGTTACTACCGTGCTTTGTGAGGATGGAGGACCCGTGAGCCTTCCCAGCACTAGTTTGTTTCTGCAGTGGATGAGGACAGAATGCAATAACTTTTTAACATCTCGAGCAGAGTCCAGAGTGGAGACATTTTGGGGGCAATGGAGAGGTGGAGAGTGGAGTAGAGGCTAGAAGGAGGAAAAAGGAGAAGCCTCAAGTTAACTCAACTCCTTTCCATGCCCAAGATGTCTCAAAACTTCCCAATTCAGTCCCCAAAGTGAAGAAGAGAACCAACATAAAAAGTGAAAGTTAATTAGCAGACCATCAAAAAAGGAAAGTCTGTCCTGAAGAGCAAACAACAGAAGCAGCTAATTAATTTTATTTCCTTCAAACCTCCAAAAAATGAGTGATAGGTAAAAGTAAAAAGGTTCAAGACAGAGAAATCCACTCTGTCAGCTTCTTCTTCATTTTCTGACTAAAGAAGACAGATGTCACTTTTGTTCTCCACCAAACATAATGAAAACATTTGCTGAGAGTTTTAAAGAATTTGAGGTCCTCAAATTGAAAGGTCCCCTGTCCTCCTAAAGATAAACTCCTTTAAAATCTTAAAAGAAAAAACATCTGTTTCCACCCCACAAATGCTACCTGGCAGATTATATTTGAAAAATACTTACCTTGTTTTATTATTAATAACTTGTATACAAGTATAATAAACATGGTGTTATTCTTTTTTTTTTCCAAGTAGTTGTTCTCACTGCAAGGAAATTGAACTCAAACTCTTAGGTGATACAATCTCTAAGTAATTCTCCGCTGAAAATTTGCAAAATGTATAATAAAACAATAAAGAAAACCAGAAAAGACACTAAACCTTCTAGGTTTCCAAATTTAGTGACGTAAGGCTAAATATTATGTAAAGGTTTCATATACCTAATTCTGAACCTTCAGGCATCTTTCATACCAGAAGCAGCATAACATAGAAAGATTAATTCCAAAATACCATTGGCAGAGTTACTCATTGATGGGTAGGTTAAAAACGACACTAAATAATTTTGATTCATCATAAAGGAAATCCCAAACAAGAAAATGGCAAAAGGCAGCGACTGTGCAAAGAAACTATATACATGGTTTCTTTCTGAAACGAAGATGCTTCCTTTGGTAATTTTCATTGACACTCCTGCCATAAATGTGTAAATATTCAGATACGAGGATTAAACTCCAAGTTGTCAAAACTCAAATTGAACAATTCACTTTGAGGACCAGTTTTAGGTGAGGTATTCTTGCCCGCATCTCCTCTAAGACACTTTCTTTTCCATTTCACAAAACCCACAAATTGAAACTTCCATAATTTTTCTTCTCTAGAGGTACCAGGGATTGAACCTGGGACCTCGTACATGCAAAGCAAGACTCAACCACTGAGCTACACTCGTTCCTCTAAACTTCCATAACCTTTAACTAAATAAATCCTGTTTCCCACCCTCAATGACTCCCCATTGCCTGAAATAAAGCTTCAGGTCTCCACCATGGCCTTCTCAGGTTCTGCCAAACATTCCACGTCTTCTGTCCCTGCTTGCACACAACTCCCTGACCCACCACTCACCACCCAAGCCTTCTCCCTGAAAACCTCAACTTGATAACAAAAGTAGGGGCTGACCTTTTTTCAGAGTAAGTTTGTCTTTAGGAGCCCCATGAATTTTTATCATTGGAACTTGGTTTTACATTCTCCATGGAGGTGATCCACAGCTCTTTTCACCTGCTCTTAGAATTTATAAATGTGAGACCAAGGTATATATCTTTGGTATCAAGATACAGTTGAGCAAAGCAATATAACTGTCAAGTGTTACTGCCTGAGAACTCTGTCACAGGAGCTCTTGGGAGTCGATATATTAATATCAATATAAATGATAGATATTCATATCTCAAGAGTGTTTGAATAGTTGTTGCCTCAGGACTGCCCTCCTGATCCAGTCAGAAGCCCTGTCTATTTATATTGTGTTTGATGAAAGTCCAAATAGCTGATGAGTCACTTGCCCACAGAGCAGCCAGAGACAAGTGCTTTTATACTATATCAAACTCCAGTCTCCAGTTGCAATAACCCCAAATTCTCCTCTCAAAGGAAGAGGTCACAATATGTCTTCTTGAGGTCATAATATGTTGTGCCCTTCCTATGAAACACCCAGCTGGTCCATACTGCAACCTTCTCTCTAGCTACTTTCTTTTCAACTTCTTCACTTCTTTCAGGAAACCACGTTCAAGGGAAGGGACCGTCCTCTGATCTCTTCCTTTGGCACAAAGGATTTGTCTGGCATCTGCTTAGACCATTGCCACTTTAGTGATTAGTTTGTACTTCAAATATTCCTTTTTTTTTCTCTGTCCTTCAGTGACCCTCTCCTGCCCAAATCTTAAGCCTCATTAAACTACCTCAGCATCCAGAAATATTTTATGTAGGTATAGTGCTTTGCTGCTTATTAACAAAGGAACATGTGTTGAAGTGCCTGGCTCATTAGTTCATTTCTCCTTACCAAGTGCTCCCTAATGCATTAACTTGCTTAAGCCCCAGAAGGACACAGTGAATTTGATATAATCATCCCATATTTGCCATGTGATAATAATATCCAGAATAGTTAACATTGCCTGAGTGCCAGACAATGTTCTAAGCACTTTATATGAATGAATTCACTTAATCTTTGTGACAATGCTGTGAGGTCATTCCTATTATTATCCCCATTTTGCAGATGAGAAAACGGAGTCCTGGAGAAGAATAAGAAAATTGTGCAAGTTAGTAGAATTTGCATGTGACAAAACCAGAATTGGAATCCAAGGCAGATTCATCCCAATGTGGCTATAACCACTATCTACCTCTGCCAATAGAAGAAAATCTAACTCATTAGGAAACTGGGGTACATTGACGTTAAAGAATTCTTCTGGAAGAACCCAACTAGTGTAAGGCAGAGCTGGCACTTGGATCCCACTCTTCTCTTTCCAAGCAATGTATCCATTTTCCTATAAATTGCTGTTTCCTAAATAATCCTTCTCATGGTTCCTCCCATGGAAGTTGCCAATCCTGTTTATCCTTTAGTCTGATGGTCTTGAGCTTTCAAGGGAAGTGATAGAAGACATTTATCCCTGTAACTCACATGGCTGGGGAAAATAAAATTGGAAATGGAAATAAAGCACTGTAATACTTCACCACTACAGAGAATAATGATTCATTAGTACCAGACTGAGTGATGTGAAAATGATGATTTTTGACAATCTTTTTCCTTTCACACACAGCAGTTTCGTATGGGTTGATTACCAGTAGCTGCTTATAAGGGCAGCATGTTGTTGATGAGTTATGTTGAAAAGTATACCAGGATCTTCAAAATCTATAGCAGAGGCAGTGCCACTGGACGTGGGAAAATGACTTAAGTAAGCCTAACATTTATGGTAATGAGGAAGGGGTGCAGGAAGTTTGCAGAAGCATCCTATATCACCACTGCCACAGGGAGAAAAGAAAAGCCATACAACCTTTGCACAGAGGTAGCGTGGGTTCTGTCTGCCCCCTCCTTGGCTTAAAGAGAAGAGAATTCCCTACGACACAGAATCACAGCTCCTGAAGGTCCGCTTCTTGGCTCTATGGGTCCCCTGACATGTAATGAGCACAACATATCACAAGTGATCAAGACACAACCATATCAGGTTCACTGGAATTGAAAACTTAACTAGACTGGAGAAGCACAGTCCTATGGTAAAAATTAGGACTGAAGAAATGAATCTCATCCAGCAGTCTGACTGATTAATGGATGACATGAATTGGAGCTCAGGCTTTGGGAGACTCAGTAGTTAACAAATGTCAACATTTATTGATGGGAATGAAATTAGGGGGACAGGATGTAAGATGGAATCAGAAAGAAGAATTTAGTGTGTAGGAACTTAAACAGCACCAATAAATCAAAGAAATAAACTAAGAAACACCACAAAAAAGTTTAAGCAACCCCATTAATAGGGAATGAAGTACCAGAGGCCAGAATAATTGAGTTATCACACAGAGAGGAAATCACATTTAATGGGTAACTTAACAGCATTCTCTTGCCTGATACAGTGAAAGATATGAGGAAGCTTTTAAACAGGTGGAAAACACTGAGATATAACAAATATGAGCAATGAGAAGGTGGGGATTTTCACAGTGAACCTCACTTCACACTATTTAAGATGCCCACTCTTAAGAGAATTCCCATTCTCTCAGGAAACAGGCAGTCAGACAGCTACTAGTTTAACTGACAAAATGGAAATCAATGAACTAAAAAAGCACACTGTTAGAATTAAGGAGTCCCCAGGGAAGACCTTAGCTGAAGAAAGCCAGTTGCACAAGCCTGGTCCTTAGATTGTCCTCAACAGTAGCCAATGGGCTCTTACTAGAGGGAGGGAGGTTCTTAGGGAGATGGGCCCCAAAAACATGCATCATCAAGATATGAGAACTGGAAGTAGTTTTATGGTCTAGAAATATGCTGTCCAATATAGTGGCCATTAACTACATGTGGCTATTGAGATGTGCTGGAAGTGTAAAATGCACACTGGATTTTGAAGGCTTGGTGAAAAAGAAACAAAGAAGGTAAAATAGTGCAATATTTCTATGTTGATTAAATGTTGAGATGTTAATATTTTGGTTATATCGGGTTAAGTAAAATATATCATTAAAATTAATTTTGCACGTTACATTTGCCTTTTTAATGTGGCTACTAGAAAAATATCAAATTATATATGTGGCTTACATTCTATTTCTGCTGGACAGGGGTAGTCTAGAAATGGAAGGTAGCAAGGGGGAAGTGAGGTTATGCCTTTAGGACACCACTGTCAGATTGCAGAACGATGGGTAGCAACTGGCAGTGGAAGCAACATTGGACATCTCAGTAGGCTCCCAGAGGCAAGAGAAGGCACAGAGCCCTAACTGTTGGACAATGTGACTGCAGGAGGCCAGGAAATCCCAGGGGCATGCTACTCACGTACTGCAGAAAGTGACAGAGGGAAACACCACCACCTGGAGACCAGGAGGACTTCAATCACCAGCTCATCTGAACTCTCCAGGAAAGACCTGGGGAAAGGGCCCGGGCATGAAGATACTCTTAGATTCCTGTGATTTGGGGCATTCTGTCTCCCAGTGAGTGTGGAGTGGACAAAACAAGGCCATTTTTTTTTTAAAGTCCTCACTTAGAAACTGATTCAGGAAAAACACTGAATATGGGCAAACCCAGAAAATGGAAACAGTGCATTTGGTAGAATTTTAAATAGGTTTCTGTAACAGTCATGGACACAAATCCACAAACTCAGATGTGCAAGAAATGTAACTTTTCAAGAACTGTTTCTGGGAAGCAGATGTGGCTCAAGCAACTGGGCTCCAGGGTTTGATTCCCGGGGTTTCCTGGTGAAGACAAGCTGGCCCGTGTGGTGAACTAGCCCAAATGGAGTGCTGGCCCATGTGGAGGGCTGGCCCACACAGTGTGCTGACCCGAGTGGAGAGATAATAAGAGATGCAGCAGACCAGGGAGCAGAGATGTCACAAAGGATTGAGCACCTCTCTCCCACTCTGGAAGGTCCCAGGATCGGTTCCTGGTGCCACCTAAAGAGAAGAAAAGCAAACACAGAAGAACACACAGCAAATGGACACAGAGAGCAGATAGTGAGTGCAAAACAATGAGGGGGGGGTCGTGATAAATAAATAAATCTTTTTTTTAAAAAAAGAACTGTTTCTATAATCATTCCTGCTAGAGTTTTTAAAACGTAGCCAATTTGGTGAACTCCCACCTGTTTTCCCCAAGCTGTGTCTATATCAAGGGCTTACATAACTCAAAGGACTTTTTTTTATCTTTTTATCCCTAATATCTTCTATCCAAGCAAACATCTTCTGAATTATCTATTGTCCTGGTGGTCTCCTGCCATTGATTCACCCATTGAGCCATCTTATCTTCAGCCTCTTGCTCCTATGGTACAGTGGCTTTCTCTGTATGCTTTTTACATGAAGGACACTCAGGTATGGCTTCCATCAACACAGTCCATGGTCCAGGTCTGTCTGGACCCACCATCTCATCAAGTCCTCCCTGATGAATTGTTGCTCCTCAGAATTCCAATATGGGGGTGACGTACAGGTTTTTTTGCCACCATGTTCCTCTAACTTCTTTAGGGTTTTTTCTGGGGTCTCCCAACATCTCTGCTCTTTTCACATCTGCTGTATCTCTCCCCTCAAATTTAGTCCAAGAAACATGGCTCTGACTCATGATGCTGCTTCCACATAACTTTCCTAGGCTTGAAGGGTCTTTACCAATGTTTTTGGCATTTGGAATGCAAAAGGTAGGAGGAAGCAAGAGGCTATTTGCAGTGTGTCCTGTTACATCTCTCCACTGACTAGGGTGAGCTTCTGTCTGGTGAAGGTGGTAAAATGGGTTGAGAAAAGAGAAATGGCA
>PVKH010026612.1:0-13192 GCA_004027955.1 Chaetophractus vellerosus
AAAAATAATAAAATAAAGTATTTGGGGGGTGATGGGACATCACATCAGCAGCATATTCTCAAATAGTTCAGGGGGAAAAGTTCTTTATACTCTACTTGCAACTTTTCCCTAAGTTTGTAATTATATCAAAATAAAAATTACATAAGAAAAAAGGAATAGTTCATATTTGAAATAAGGCAGAGAACAAGGACAAATAAGACAAAAGCACTGTAGTTTCAAGAGGCAGATTCACATTCACAAGTGTTCTGGAAGAGGATGCCTGGGTTCAAATCTCAGCCCCATCCCTCATCAGCTGTGTGGCTTTGTGAATTACTTGACCTCTCTGTATCTCAGTTTTCCTCATCAATAAAATAAGAATCATAATAGTACCTACTTTGTATGGTTGTTATGAGAATTAAATGGGTTTACATATTTTAAGTGCTTTGAAAAGTGCCTGGCACATAGTACCCTTCATGTATTAAGTAAAACAAATAAAATGCCTCCCCCAAATTGTTCAAAGTAAACTGACCACACACATATTTCCTGAGAGAAAAAGGGCATGGATGAAAATTAAAGCATTAAATTTTTAAAAAAGACAATAATCTGCAATTATGGCCATGTTTTATTTGTTTTGTTTTTTGTTTTTTTTTTTTGTTTATTTGTTTGTCTGTACTTCTCTTTGACATTTTGGGGCTTATGTTTTTACCCAGGAAGAGTAATCATCTAAAGCTCAGGTTATCTGTGTAGTTATGAGAAGGGTGGTGGAGAAGGCGGGTGACCAACAGTGCTGGAATGTAAAGCCACTCATAAAAGTGGGGCGTTTAGCTTAGCACATCTGCCTCATGAAAAGGAAAACTGCATGCTGACCTCCTGCTTACCGGAGTCCACACAACTCCCCTCCCTGCCAAACTGAGGCGTTTCCGCTGACCAACAGTGACATCTACAGGGCAACACCACAAAGACAATTTGATAACACCCAAATCTTGCCCAGATTTATAGAACCCGGCATTTACCAAGCTGAAAGGAACTTCTACGAGCAAATAACAAACATTGAGCAGTTGTTGAATCCGTGTTCTATCTTCAAACCTAGTCTATCTTGGAATATAGACAACGTCTATAATAATTGTTTAGGCGCAGGGGCGGGAGAGGGGTGCAGAATCCCACTTACAATAACTAAAAACATAAAATACATAGGAATAAAGTTAACAGAAATTTTAAGGCACTGAATGAAATAAACTACAAAATTTTGCAAGGAACCATAAAGATTTGAATAAGGAACTATAAAGATTTGAATAAATCAAGATACATACTGTATATCTCAATCAAAAAAGCTTGAGTATTATAAATTGTTCTTTCCAAATTTATGTATAAACATAACATGATCCCAATAAAAATCCCAAAGAACTTCCCTTTTCAAAAACATGCAAGGTGTTTTAAAATTTTATTTAGGAAAATAAATAACAAAAATATTTTAAATTGCAAAAAATAATGTGGAAATTATGTCAATTTTGGAGTCCTTACCAAATGCCAGGTATTTTAGGATGTTCATAATTTTTTCTTTAATCTTTACAGCTGTGTGGGACAGGGTTATTGTCACTCCCATATAATGGAAATGTGCTGTTTTGGCTGAGCAGCATATACTTTTCTTAGCTCTGATATCACTCCAATTTCACAATTTTCTTTAGGGGAATTATCCACCCTGATTTCAATATTAGGACTGTTAATCAAGTGTCCTGTGTCCCCTAACCAAGGAATAGATAACCGACATAGCTAGTAAATGACCCATGCTAGGCCAATTGCCTGCTCCTTCCCTAGAATTTGAACTTTGAGCAGAGAAGCAAAAAGCCTCAAAATGTGAAGCTCACTCTCTAGTAGTAGTGCACTGCCAAGACAGCTGATTATTTCCTGCTACATTTATTTAGGACTCTGGAGGTAAGGAATCCAGGAGGGAAGGTGAAGAAACCAGGAAGCGTCATAGAATATTCCATTTCCATTTGCAGAGTTGGAGTGTAGCCATAGGAGAAGGGTCATCTGACATGGGCTGTGATCATAGGAAAAGGAATAAAACCACTGACAACAACTACCAGAGTCTGGCAGGGAGGGAGTGAGGAAAGGAATGCCCTGACCTCTCCTTCAGTTCTGATCTTCCGTCACTATTCAATCACAATCAATAGCTAGACGACAAAGGGAGCCCGAGGAGGCTCTGGCTGCGAAGAGTGTGGACTGTGAACGTCGGAAGGGGTTGTGCAATGCCGGGTTTCAGCCAGGGGGTGGCGCTGCCCAGCGCCTTCGGAACAAAGGGGAGGGGCGATGGGAGCTCGGCGAGGAGAGAGTGTGACACCGAGGAGCACTAGAGAACCCTGCGCGCTATGGCTTCCAGCGCCACTGAATGGCTCTGCTGCTGGCCGCTGTGCAATCAGGGAAATTTTTTTTTTTTAATTTTAAAGTTCCCTACAAAACAACCATTCTCAGGAAACTTGTGGAGGACATCCTCCATAAGAAGAGTAAAAAGCAAGAAAGAGGAAGCATAGGATCAGGAAACAAGAGGCTCTAATACAGGAGAGCAGCAAAGGGAAGCATGATGACAGTTGGACCCTAGAGAGGAGTCAGTCAAATTGAAGCCATAGGACAAAAGACACGTGGAGAAGCTACAATGTCTTTTCTGATTTAGTGGCACATGACCTCTGCCACAGTTTCCTAGTGCCCACACAATTCAGTTCTGATTCAATGTGGAAGGGCAGAAATATCAGGAAGGATCCTTGAGGGTTATCATAAAGATGTAAGAAGTCTGCAGGGTGGACATTCTGGGAAATCTTTTGCTTTTCTGAAAAAAGGGACAGGTGTCTCTGGTGCTATTCCCCCTTTCTCTTAACATGACAAGAATAGGGCAGTCAAAAGAATCATAAAGATGGCATTTCCTGATATTAAATCAAGGAGTCTTCCTATCCTAAGATATTTTGATATGGGGGAGGGAGGGACCATATTTAAGCCACTTGTTGTGGAAAGTATTCCTTGCTGATACATATTTAATCCCCAGCCTCACAAAAGTACCTGATTAGTCACCACCATCATCATCATTTGTATGATGTTTAATAGATTTGTAAACCTTTTCACAAGCCGAAAATCCTAACATCTAAAATTGGAGCTCGTATTCCTGGAGGACATGGGGCCATGTTCCAAGAGGCATAAGAAGCCGTAGGAGGGAAAAGGATGTGGCTCAAGCAGTTGGGTGCCCGCTTATCACATGGGAGGCCCTGGGTTCAGTTTCCTATGCCTCCTAAAGAAGACGAGCAAGACAGCGAGCTGATGCGACAGGCTGGCGCAACAAGATAACACAACGAGTTGATGTAGTGAGATGATACAATGAGGAGACACAACGAGGAAACACGAGAGACACATTAAGCAGGGAGCAGAGGTGGCTCAAACGATTGCGCGCCTCCCTCCCACATGGGAGGTACTGGGTTCAGTTCCCAGTGCCTCTTAAAAAGATGAGCAGATACAGAGAGCACACAAAGAACAGACAGAGAGAGCAGACAGTGAGTGCAAAGGGGGGGAGGGAAAGGGATAAAATAAATAATTTATCTTTTAAAAAAAGTGATAGGATTAATGTGACACTTTCTATAGTAGTTTTACTGAATAATAAAACTTTTAAGTATATTTTTTGAAATCATGGATACAATATGGAATTCCATAAAATTCAATGAAAGTCTGGTTTGTGTGACACCTTGATTCCTAGGGCCTGTTTACATTCCTGTCCATGGAATAATATTGGTGGAAAAGTCTGAGGTCTACTGTAAATGGTTCTGATGAAATCAATGACCGATTAGTGACCTGACAACTCACACCAGTCAGACCAGTATCATAGACCTTAACACATCAGGGACCCACGCTTTGAGGAATCCTCTTATTTGCATCCTTCATTTTTCCTACAATGTCTCTAAATTTCTTGCATATTGAATTCAAGTTAACACAGGCACACTTCCAGGTCCACAGACTTGTGCTTCCTTCTGACTACCTCATTTGCCTCCAAAACCTTCATCACCCTGCAGGCCAGCTTGCCCCCTCCCAGACCCACTCAGCCTTGTCCGGTGTCCCTGTTCTGGTTTGAGTCTTTTGTGGACCCCAGAAAATTATGTTCTTAAGCTAACCCATTCTTGTACATGTAAACCTATTTCACATGGGATGTTTTTATTAGATCGCTTTAGGGCCTTTGATTGGAGTACTTCATTGAGGCGTGACCCAGGGCGGATCTTGTGCCCTTGCTGGAGTCTTATATAAATGGAGAACTGAAAGCAGAACAGAGAGAAAGGGAGCTGCCATTTTACCCTGCCTCGTGAGGACTCCAGGACTGCCTACAGCCGGAGAAAGAGAAACCCCAAGAGGCTGGGAGAGATGAGCAGGCCACCATTATGCCCTGCTGTGTGCTTGGTGAGACATCTCTTGACAATGCCTTGATTTGGACATTTTCACAGCCTTGGAACTGTAAGCTTTTACCATAATAAGTCCCCCTTATAAAAGCCAACCCATTCCTGGTTCTTTGCATTGGCAGCCCTTAGCAAACAGAGTGCCCTATGGAATCTTGTTGCTTTTAGAGCATTCACCCAAATATTTTCCAACTTTTCTGAATTGCTTCTTTGGGTTCCTTGTCCTAATGGAAAACTGTATTTTCCTTGGAACTTTTCCCAGTAAAAGACTTATTCTTCTCTTGCTCTACAGTCTTTTGACACATTCTTCCTTTTATTTCCTTTGATCAAAAAGGGTCAGTGTCCTTGCTTTTCCAAGGGTCCTTCTCCTGTTACCTTCACTCCAACAAAGGTTGCAAACTGGGAAGCTGGTTTGGAATGTTTTAAAGTTTTTTTCTATTTCAGTATTTTTTTTTAAATGCTTTAAAAAATTTTTTTTTTTAAAGATACTTAGATTACATAAAGGTTACATAAAAAATGTAGGGGATTCCCATATGCCCCACTCCCTACCCCTCCCACACTTTTCCCACATTAACATCATTCATTAGTGTGGTACATTTGTTACAATTGATGAATACATATTGAAGCACTGCCACTAAGTGTAGATTATAGTTTTCATTATAGCTTAAACTCTCCCACACAATTTTGTAAGTTATGACAAGATATACAGTAGTCTGTATCTGTCATTGCAATGTCATTCAGGACAATTCCAATGTCCCAAAAATGCCCCCATATTTTTCCCTCTCCATCCCCTCTGGTGGCCACTGCCTCCACATGAAGGATAACAGTTCCATTGCTACAATAACAATAAGTCTTTTGTAGAATAACAGTAAGTCTACTCTAGTCCATCATTCATTCCCCATTCCTGAGGATTCTGGGATGGTGATGCCCACTCCACCTCTAATTGAGAAGGGGCTTAAATCCCACAGGGCAGATGATGGGTCTATCTTTTCACATGGGGCACATCCTCTCTGATTCCTATGGTTCCAGAACCCATTGTTTTAAACGTAACCCAACTTACATGTTTAACTCTGTTTTCCATTTATCTGAGTGGTTTTGGAGACATTTGCAACGGCAACCACTTCTGCAATTTCTACCCTTTCCGTACTTACCACCCCTTGCACATAATTACTCATCAACAAACATTTACCAAGCACCCACTGTGGGCTGGACCCAGAGAACAAGATGGCTCAGTCCCTGTCCTCACAAGGTATCTTGTTTCACTGAAGTCAATGGGCTTCCAGCACATTCTTTCACCTTTCCCAGTGAGTTCCTCACTACTTTTAAAACAACCAAACCAAGAGGCACATTAAGCGATCTAAATGAAGTGTAAGGCAATTCAGTATGACTGCATGGGAAAAAGGGAGGCAGGGATGGTTTAAAGGGCAGGTGACATTTGTGCTGAGCCTCAAAAGGCACAGGTTGTGGGAACTTGACATTTCCTGACTCTCCAGGATTCAATCTCTTTTCACAACAGCATTCTGATTTCCTTTGAGAAAACTATTTCGTCATGTCCACAGTAGAGGCTGGAAGTAGTGGCCAGAATAGAGAATGCAGAAAGAGAGGGCAGGACAGTCCCCAGGTGCTCAGTGTAACTAGTAAACAGCAATACAGGACTCTGCGCACCTTAAAATACATGGCAATGGGCCAGCCATATAGCCCAGTGGATAGGGCGCCGGTATACCACATGGGAGGCCCCAGGTTCGGTTCCCGGGGACCTCTCCTAGCAGGCAGACCACCTTGAGAAGGGCAAGCCACCATGGGCGGGTAGAGCCTCCATGGGCAGGGCAAAAAGCTGCCACGGACAGGGCAAAGCCGCCACAGACAGGGCAGGTCGCCCGCAAACGGAGCGCAGCCAGCCACCCGCGAACTGAAGCAGAGCCGGCCGTGAATGGAAGCAGAAGTCGCCCACAAGCGGGGCAAAGCCGCCTGCGCGGTGACCAGTCTCAGCGCGTCGCCGCAACAGGGGGAGACAAAGCGGACAGAGAGGAACACAGGAATGGACACATAGCAAGAGCAAGCAGAAAGGAGGGGGCAGGATATGTAATAAATTAAATAAATAAATAAATAAATCTTTAAAAAAAATACACGGCAAGCAATAACAAATACAAATGTTAGCTTTGGTGGTTAAAATATGAATAAGCAGTTTTTATTAGGTCAATAAAAATGAACAAGAAAATATCTCCAATCAAAAATAATTTTGCACAATTTCACAAAGGTGAATATGATACCTAAAAATGTTTTGAACACTTGTTTTCTTCAGTATTATGTTCACTAAATAAAACAGGATTAGAATACTTAAACTTAGAATACTCATATATTGTGCCCTAAAAAAGGATTATCGGAAAATCAGAGCAAAACTTTTCAAGTAATACCCAAACTGCATGTTTTTTTTTTAACTGCTTATTTTAAAAAGGACATCTACAGCTCAATACACAATAGTCAGTCAATTTTGAACTTTATGGAGAAAAATTTGGCTTTCAGTAGGCTTATTTTGTGAGATATTTTAAAAATATCATTACTTAACTCAATATGGGGGCTCAAACAAGCATGCATGCTGTGTGCTGAGCAGAGGAGTTTGGCAATGTAGAATTCCAAATGCCTGATTCTCCAGTATCATTTATTGTTTTACTTTTTACCAAAGATATACATTATCTTGGTTTAGAGTCAAACAGTTCCACAAAGCTTGCTCTGAAAAAATAGCCATTCTTCACCTCCATATCTCCCCCTACTTGCCCTTCTCCAAAACAATGATTCTTTTGGAATTAACTTCTATATTAATAAGCCTATATTGCTACTTCTTGCTTTTGTAATTTTAGGTATTATTGACTTTCCATTATAGAAAATAAAGAACTTTCACCTACCCTCACCCCTGCCTTCTTCCTACCAATATCTTCTCCATGGATACATCAGTATTTGGCTTGATTAATATTCAGTGATGATGTCAGCATGCCTAAGAAAACACTATTTGCAGCTTGGTCGTGGAATATATTATGAATACCTTTCTTTCCATGATAAGTTTATAACTGCCTAGTTTTTTCAACTGCTTACTTCTCTGTGTCATAATTCAACCCAGCTGTCCAAATCTCTCCATATATTCCAATGCATCAAGTAGTCTACTTTTTCTGTAGACTTCTGCCCTAATCCAATTTGGCAGGAATGGGGGGTATAGGGTGGTGGTGGCTGCTACCCAGCGGGGGAAAGTAGACTGCCAGGGAGAAAGGAGAACTCTGAAAGTCAGAGTGAGCTCAACAGGGGGCCATGGCTGAATCCGTCCAAAGGTTCCTGTGCAGCTTCTCAATGAGGAGTAAGACTTGGCAAAGGAAAGCCTCCTCAGTTCACTGCGAGCACAAACTGCCATGCACACTGTAGCTATTCTCTGGGAACAAATCCAAGGGCAGCTACAGAATGTAAACAGCAAAAGAAAACGGTCTAAAGAAGGCACAAGCAATTCAGATGCACTCTGAATAGAGTTTGGCACAGGCAGTGGCTGCCTCAGAGTCCTAGACAGGTGGCCAGTTCTAAGGCAGGTGCAAAATCTCCATCTACCCCGCCAGTCTCTTCCATGGTGACAAGAGCCGCTGTTAAGTGATGATGAATAATACCCTTAAGTCGTTTTAAATACAGCAAACGATTCCACGTGAATATTGTGCTGTGGTCCTCTGGATACAAGGGATTTTCCTCCTTCAATCGCATCCTTTCCAATATACGCCAGAGAAGGTAGAATGAATCAACACTCAACACAAGAATTCTGTACTTGCTCAGACGTTCCTGCAACTACCGAGTACACCTCAATTTTCTTGACTACTCTCTTCTGGATATTTCCAAATTTCAAATTTCTACCACGGCCTGAACTGTTTTTTTTTTTACTAATTAGAAAATAATCATAAACTTTATGAAAACCATGAACTATAACCAGTGACATAAAAATACAATCCATTTTATACTAAATAAAATGGCTATGTTGGGACAATTTTATTTCTATTTAAAAAAAATGAGTCTCTTGATTTAGTCAGGGTCTCTTGGGTATAGGGAATTAGCCACTGTCAGATTCAAAATGATATATTTATTCAGAGCAAATCTTAATTTTGTCTTCTTCAGAAGGAAGAGCTGCAGGAATGCCTATAAGACTTGAAGTAACACGAATCTAAACCATCTTTACTGAAACTTGATTCCTTGGGCCAGAGGAAGATCCTTACTGTAGTTGATGGTGCTAGAGACAAAAAGTAAACAAAATTAAATGAATGATAACACATACAGAATATAGAATATTTTCATGCAATTAAAAATGTAGCAGATCTTTATATGTCAAAGCGGTAAAATGTCCAAGTTACAAGTTAGTGAAGAAAAAAATTAGAATACAAAACAATGTTAGAATGGATCCAGCTTTATAATAAAAGAGAGGGAGAGAGTACAACAAACAAATATATTTGCTGGAAAAACATATTAAACATGATATTCAGTTTTATTTGAGCAGGGCACAAGAATATCGGGAGCTGTAAATTTCTCTTCTCTCAGTAACTTGTATTGAATCATCAGAAAAATACAGATATTTCCATTTTGATAGAAATAAAATAAGAGACTATAATAATTTAGAAAATAAAACTTTCCCTATTAACTAGTCTCCTGGTTTTTATCCCCATTAAAATCAGGAAAGCCACAGCTAAATGTTTGTCACTCTAGATCTCAAGTTCAGAAGAAAAGTAAAAGGCACATACCTGACTTCAAAGAGTGAGGAAGCAGGCAAAGAATGTGCATGGGCTTGAGACTTAAGCCACAGCACCTCAAAGGCACCTGAGAAAGTCCTGACAGAGCTAAAGTAGCTGAGGCTACAAGGAATCAAAGCTGAGAAACCCACCGGAGGTTACAAAGCTGGTGAGAAGCAGTAAATGGGCTGTATGTCTCTTGACTCCTCACCCAGTATTCTTTCTACAGCATGACACTGCATGAGCCTGACCCCACATACTGTTTTATTATACTTGGATAAAAGGTATTTCTTCCCAAGGGGAAGGAAAAACAGAATAGAAGTCAAAGGAACAACTCCTAGTCAATATCTCCTTGAAGCAGGCTCCCAACCAGCTACTCACGTGCCGGGTGAATGAGTAATCCACTTTCAAGGGTCATGCTCACTACTCTAGAGTCCGCTTCCCCCAGCTTATGAGCCAGGCCTGCGAGCCTTTTTCTTCCCCTGCTTCTCCCAGTGCTTCTAAAGTCTGCAAGGATGCTAACTGCAGCCAAAGAGAGAATTAAAGGGCAGCTTCTTCCACTTTCTCCTACTGTTTGATCTCCAAGGGTCTTGCTCCTATGCGACCTCCTGAATATAAACACCAAGTAGATACTTTCCTAGTCAGACACCGGGCACTAGCTGAAGTTGGATGAGAAGGGTAGGAAAATAATAGTACAAAATGAGTTCTCTGGGAAGACTGCTGTGGAATGACAGAAAAATAAAATCAAGTCAAACTGTATGAAGATGGAGCAGAAAGAGGAGTATAAAAGCATTTTCCCAATAGCTTACAGCCCAAACCCCATCCTTCCAGTCTTTTTCTTACCAAGTAGATCTTCTCATGTACTGTTTCCAGGCATCACTGCCAGATTCCCTGCCACCACCAGTATGTTTTTCACCTCCTAAAGAAATAGAAAATGACTTCACATCTTTTGGGCAGTTTCTTTCTGTGCAGTCTCCTATTCCGTATCACTGAAATGAAGATATTAAAAGGAGTCCAGAAAAGAGTGAACCCTAATGTAAACTATGGACTTCAGTTAATAATTGTAATAATATTGGTTCCCCTATATTAATATAAAATATTAATTATAGAGAAAACTGTGTGTGTCGGGGTGGGGATACGGGAACTCTACTGTGTGCATGATTTTTCTGTAAGCCTATAACTGCTCTGAAAAATGAAGTTTAAAAAACGACAAAAACAGAAACAAAACCAGACCTACCCTGACCAATAACTATATTCACCTTCCCGATGTACACCTAGCCCTCAGGATTTCTTCTGTGAACCTGCCACTGCCTTCATCACTCACTGATTCTTGAGTGGCTCCTCCGTGAAAGGCACTATGCATATGTATGTTTTGTACGGACTCAAGGGACAATCCAGTCAAAGAAAGGAAACACTCACAAACAGCTCTGACTCACGGCCAGATGTGACGTGAGGAGAATCTCCGTGGCTACAGATAAAGTGCTATGAAAGCTCAAAGGCAGAAGATGCCACCCCTAGCTCAGTGCAAAACACACACACACACACAAGCAAAAAAAAAAAAAGTAGCTCAGCACTTATGTGCCAGCATTGTGCTAGTTTACATAAACTATTTCCAGTACTCCCCCACCCCAGACTTATTTAAAAGGGGCTCTGTTCCTGAAGCTGCACTCTTAGAGAGCTCCAGATATCTCAAACAGTAGAATACAAAGATTTCCCTCCCCTCGTTTTGGTCTTGGAAGCAATTGTCTTGTAACTTCAGTAAGGAATTGAGTGAATGTAAATTATAAGAGGGGATGAATTAGCCACATTGGAAGCTTTGAGCAAGAGGCTGTGGGACTGAGAGTGTTTGTGAGGTGGGGAGACAAACTCGTAGGGAAACCAGAGAACAACTGCCTTTCTTTAAACTTCACTGCCCCAAATCACCCAAAAAGGGCATCTAGGCAGATGCCCCAGATAACCATGTCCTGTAGCCTCCAAGTTGCAAAGGCAATCCCTGGGCCCTCAGAAGAAACATGGGCTAGGCCTTGGATGTATCTGTTCCATTTGATTATAATTACTGATGCTTTTCCCACTACTCAGTAAGGACCTCAAACCAGGGATGTATGTTATTCAATTTTGCATCTACCCCAGTACAATACCAGGTATTAAGTAGGGGCTCAAGGCTATTTGTTGAATGGGTAGGCGAAGGGGACAGATTGGAGACTACAGAAGCAGTTTTAAGGTTCCCAGCCCAGTTGATTGTTAAGGTTGACCAGAAGGCCTGAAGCAGAAGTCTTTGTCATCAGAGCAGTATATGCTGAGTATGAAGAGTAAATGGACTTCTAATTTAAGATGATGGAGTGATGACTTTGTCCCTTTATCTCAAAAATCATCCCAATGAAAAGAAGCGCAACATCATTGGTCATCAGGGTAATGCAAATCAAAACCGTGAGGTACCACTTCACATCCACTAGGACGGCTATTATTAAAAAAAAAAACAGAAAATAGTAAGTGTTGGTGATGATGTAGAGAAATAGGAACCTTTATTCATTGCTTGTGGCATTGTAAAATGGTGCAGCCACTGTGGAAATCACTTTGGCAGTTCCTCGGCAAGTTAAAAATAGAATTACCATATGACCCAGCAATTCCATTTCTTGGTATATACCCAAAAGAACCGAAAGCAGGGACTCAAAACAGATATTTGTACACCAATGTTTATAGCAACATTGTTCACAATAGCCAAAAGGCAGAAACAACTCAACTGTCCATCAACAGATGAATGGATCCACAAAATGTGGTATATACACACAATGTATTATTCAGCTCTAAAAAGGAATTAAGTTCTAATTCATACGACAACACAGATGATCCTTGAAGACATCATGTTGAATGAAATAAGCCAAACACAAAAAGACAAATAGACAAATATTGTTTGATCTTAGATTACAGATTACCAGGGGCAGGGGCAGGGTGGGGAAGTTACTGCTTAATGAGTACAGTTTCTGTTTGAGGTGATAAAGAGTTAGGGTAATGGATATTGGTGATGATAGCACAATATTATGAATATAATTAATACTACTGAATTACACTTGAAAGTAGTTAAAATAGGAAATTCTGAGTTGTATCTGTTATTACAAAAAAAAGTTTAAAACTAACAGAATAAGATACAGAAACATCAATGCTCCCTGACAAAACAAGAGAGTATCTGTAACCCTAAATTATAACACATGAAGACAGGAAGCAGATGGAGAATGCCAAGCGATTCAGTCAAGAAGGAAGATGGAATCCAAAAGCCTGCAGAGGGGGTGCCTTGGAGAAGCAAGCTGATTCTCTCACAGAAGTACAGAGAGGCCCAGGAATGAGACAGCAGCTACAGTTACCCCAAGAAGCAGAAGGGAAGCATGGAGCTGAAAACAGGGATTTGTTAAAAATTTATAGGAGGAGCAGTTATTACTCTACAGGTGACTACCCATCCCAACAGGAAGTAAAATGGATCGGATGGAGAAAGAAAACAAAAGAAGTTCTGAGCTCAGGAATGACAGACGTAGTAGAGGGCAGGAGTAACAGGCCAGATCTAAACAGTCGGATTTGGTAAACACATGTGCACAGAACAGTGAGAAACCCCTAGGCTTCTTCCCGTTTCCAACTCTTTGAACCCTGGCAGCCAAACTTTCATAAGCCCTGCAGTGGTCTGAAAGGTCTTTCTCTGAAAAACACAGAATACTCCTCAAAAAGAACTATAGATACTCATCTTTGTCAGAAGCCCCATACCAAAAAAAGGCCAGGTTTCCATCCAGTCACTTCATGCAAAGTCCCCTCTAGCAGTTTGGTATTATTTATCAATTCCAAAATAGATACTGGATTATGTTTGTAAACTGGTCTGTTCCTCTGGGCATATTATATTGTATTGGATTCAGAGGATTCACTCTTACTTGATTAAATTATGATTAAGGCTTTGATTGGGCCACGTCAGTAGGATATTGAGTCTCCACCCCCTTGATGGGTGGGGGCTCACAAAGAAAACGACAAGGCAGAGGAGTTAATTGGAGTTTTGATATTGGAAAG
>PVKH010026613.1:0-13179 GCA_004027955.1 Chaetophractus vellerosus
TATTTTCAACATTTAAGAAAACATTTTCTTAAATGCTAGAAATAGTCTCTGAAGTCATAACTGGTTGTTATGCAGAAAGATGCTATTTTCTTAGACTCCTACTGGCATTATGAGCCCATCTTTTGTATAGATATGCTGTTTAAAAGCAGGGAATCATAGTGTTCTCAGAGGAGCTTCTCAAGTGATTCTGGTATGCTGCCAAGTTTGGGAACCCACAGTTCTAGGAATAAAAGTGTTTATTAGATGAGATTGAGTGTCTTTTTAATATATAACTAGTGCAACTTAATCTGTGATAAAAGATATTTCGTGATTCTATGAGAAATTTAAAAACAACACAATTCTCCTAATTTGTATTTTTCTACATAAACAAATCTGTGAAAACTATTCTCTTCATTTTCAAGTTCAGCAATAATGCAAATGGCATGCATGGAGGGTATAAGTGAATTAACAGAATGAAAGACATCAAATACCACCTAAGAAAGAAATGATAGAATGATGCTATAGTACCATCAAAATAACTCCATCTATTTTGGGCAGAATGGCATTAAAAGGCATTGAAAAGGAAAGAACAAACAGATCTTCTAGGCTTTTATGCTGTTCCAGATATTCATTAGTTTTCTATCACTGCCATAACAAAGTGTCACAAACTTAGTGGCTTAAATCTACAGAAGTTTATTATCTTACTTTTCTATAGGCCATAAGTCCAACGGACATGGGTCTCACTATGATAAAATCAGTGCTGGGAGAGCTGTGTTCTTTTCAGGGTCCTTTCAGTGAGAATCCTTTTCCTTTCCTTTTCTAGCTTCTAGAAGCTGCCTGTAATCTTTGGCATGTGGCCTCCTTCCTTCATCTTCAAAGCCAGCAATGGCCAGTCAAGTCCTTCTCATTTCGCATCTCTCTGATTTGCCTTCTACAGAAACACAGCGTGGAAAGTTTCTCCAATTTTAAGGACCCATCTGATTAGATTTGGCCTACCCAGATATTTTGGGATACTCTGCCCATCTCAAGGTCCTTAATTTAATCAGATCTGCAAAGTCCTTTTTTGCGATGTAAGGTAATATATTCACAGGTTCCAGGGAATAGAATGTGGATATCTTTGGGAGCTGTTATTCTACCTACTATAACATGTGTGGCAGGGTATCCTTTTTTTTTTTTGCCTGCCACATCTTCTATAATTATGTTGAATTATTATACAAATATAGAGAAAAATGTAACAATTTTATTAGAAGTATTTTTTTGGCAACTGCAGGTGATTTGTGATTAATGGTAAAATAAAGGTTAATAGATTCTTAACTGGGGCTTAGCTCCAAATGACCTTTGAAAATTTCTTAGGAAGGTATCATTACAACTCCTAGCATAGCTTTATAAATAATTACTACCACAGTCACTCTTTTCTCTAGCAGTGGAATAGATCACTAGAATTGTGATCTGACTGAGCACCAGATGTAGTAGTTGCTTGCATGAAGGGATGAAAAATGCATATCTTTACACACTTTAATCACAGTGTAGTGATATACTAACAAAGCAAGAAGAATTTTAGAATTGAATATGCAATTGCATACTCATGTATCCAATCCCATACTCCCTGGTTATATGGTACAGGATGGTGGGCTTAATTTAAAATGTCCTCTTTCTTGCACTCTATTTTGTAGATTCTTGCTCTCTCACTCTCTCATTCTCCCTTTCTCAATATAAATAGTATTATGAATGTAACTTAAGCTGGACCATGTGGCTTCATCAATTCTACTTTTTGACCATCCTTAAGAACAGCAAAAATGAAAATGAATACAGAATTTGAATTGCTTCCTGATGAGATTCTTACCCAACTAATACAGTAGCTCACTTTGGGTTGCAAGACAGTGTTTCTCAAAATTTTAATGTGCCTACAAATTACATGGTGATTTTATTAAAATGAGGATTCTGATTCAGCAGGGGTGAAGCATGATATTTTGTATTTTAACAAGGTCCCAGATGATGTGATGATGCTGATGCTGGTCAAGGGACAGTATTTTGAGTAACAAGGTTCTAGAGGATTGGAGCTATGGAGGCTCTGCCTTTCGATCTACCCACAATCCTAAAATAAGTGCCATGAATTAGGCACTATTTATCATTTATGAACTGTGCTTACTTGTCAAACACACTTCTAAGCATTTTAGATCTGTTTTCTAATTTAATTCCCACAATTGTGCCAAGAGATGGATATAGCCACCCTTTTTCAGAAAAGGAAGCTGAAGCTGAAAAGAGTCAGGTGATTTTCCAAGGTCACACAATTTGTGAGTGGCAAAGCTGGATTCAAAAGCATCTGTGTTCTAGGTTCCTGGCTTTTAATCACTGTATTGTTAACTATTTCAATAGGGAGCAGACCCAGAACCCCAGCTCCAGAAGACAGACTATTAAAATCAGATTTAAAAAAATTTTTTACACCATTCTTAAACCATACCAAATTTGCTTTCAACTCAACATTTGTTAAGTGACTTGGTTTTAGCTTCTTTTTCCTTTTTCTTTCTTTCCCTTTTTTCTGGGCAGTAGAAATCATTGAGCCTGCAAAGCAGTAGCATGTGAAGCCCTCCAGCAGATAAACAGTTTCCATTCATATTTTGGAGAGATTTTAAAAAGCCAAAATAAAAGAACTCAAACAGCAAACACAGAAAAGCCATTCCTTCATGAAAACAAATTTTCCTTAAAGCCATCTTTTATTTGGAAATTTGATCCGGCTTTTGCTTAGGGAAAAAGCAAGTAAAAGGCAGTAGGCCTGCTAATACATGGGCATACAGTGATACTGATAGTTCCACAATATAAAAATGTAGACTTAAAAGATGTGATCTATTTGTTTGCATATCTATGCATTATTAGAACCAAGCTTTTAAAGAAACAGTGTCTCGTAGCTAGTTCAGAATGATATAATTTAGGACAGATTTTTTTTTCCCTCCAACACATGGTTTTGAAATTGAAGATTTCTTTTCTTTGATGGAAGATGGAAAAATCATTATGTACCAAGTGCAAAAAATTAAGTGTAGAGTAAGATTTTCATGGAACATAACATTTTACTTCCTGCTTATCTTTGGGTGAGTATATTTCTTGTCAGCATAGATCAGTAGGTTTTCCAGGGTTGAAGTCTGTAATAGTTGAATGAAGGTAATGACAATGCTTTAACTTTCCAAAAGACAACGATTTATATCTGCTGTGAATTCAAAATGTTTATTTTTCCTAATTATTCCAGAAATTGTCTTTGATGTGTTGTTACATGCTTTTCCTTAAGGAAAGCAAGTAGCTTTTCATTCCTCTAAGTTAAAAAATAATTGTCCATTCATTCTTTCATATATACAAACTATTGTCATCTATGAACAAGACAATGACCAAAATAGTGTGAAAGATGGCAAAATATGGTCTCTGCCCTCTAGGACTTTAAAGCCTGCAAATAATCTAGGTTAGGAATAGAGAAAAAGGCACAAAATGTGGCCACTCTTTACTTAACAACAGACAACTCCCAGGTTGTGAGCTAAGAGCTTTGAATATATCATTTTGTTTGATCCTCACAAGAAGTTTCTGAAGGATTTTACAACTAGAACTGATTTAAACTCCAATTCTGCTGCCCCAACAGCTATTTCCTTAATTTAATCCTGAAAGTAAGAATATCAGCATCTATGATCTAATTGCTTCTTTAGGAAATTCTTGGAAGGGGAAGAGTTTTAAGATTACAAAAGAAAAGAAACTATGAGGTCCCTTTGTGGGTTGTACAGTTTTATGATGCTGGAGAGTGATAAAGCCTGGTCTCATTCGGAGCTTTGTGTTTCTAAACTGAAAGTTTTTTCCTTTGTTTGTTTTTTAATTTAAAGCAAGGGTAAGAGCCCATTCAAATGGTATGGAGAGAAGTGAAAAGAAGTTAATACACAGACCATCCATGCCTTTTTTTCCCTTCCAGGAAGCTTTCAAATAAAACTGATCTCAGAACCACTTGCAATTAGTACATTTCAGGTAGGCTTGGAGCTGAGTAACTGTTTACCTCAACTCTGATGGGATTTGTAGTTAGTCTAAACTTTCTAGCTGTATGGTCATGGACAAGAGACTTAATACAAATTTCAGTTTCTTCATCTGTAAAGTGGAGATAATAAACGTAGCATGAGGATTTTGTGAAACTGTATTTAAAGAGACTTGTACCATGCCTGGTCCATAATGGACCATCGGTGTTTGTTCTCTTGGTCCTCTGGCTATGTGGGTACAGTATATCTCAAAGGGGTCACAATTAAGGAAATCTGCTCTAGGGTACCTTCCTTTAGCATATGAAATAGGAAAAACAGTAAAATGTAAAAAAGTTTGCATATAACAGACCAGAACAATAGCGAATAGTTATCAAATACTTATAACAAAGATGGTTTAAATTGCCCTGTGTCATTAAGTAGAAACCTCCATTTTAAGTAATATTCAGTTGCTAAAAATAGTTCAGTATCTACTGTTAAAAAGTCCATGGTGCAAGTTATGCTTAGATTGAAAAATCCAGTCATTTTGTCCAAATGTTGTGGATAACTTTCCTTATTCTAATTAACATAAGTGTTATATTGTTGATGAAATACTCTAATATAATCTCCAATAATTAAGATCATTTCAAAAAAATTTCAACTGTGGTTTTCAGTTTCTAACACCAGCAAAGAAGAATCCAGAATAAAAATAAAAATTGCCATTAATCAGGGACTAATATCTTAAAACGTAAGGATTTATTAGGTATATGGCAAATCTTAAGTACAATAGAAAAGTTGTAGTGGGTTTTTATCTTTGATTATTCATAAAACTATGCATTGTTTTAAATATTTTTGTCGGTCAAGGTTTATGTTTCTAGTTTATCACTTTGCTACACAATTTCCTTTTCTCCCTTTATGTGTGCTCTTATCGTCTCTTTCTGTATATTTTCATATTACATATTTCATTATATTTATTCATTTTCATAGCGATAAGGTTTTAAAACATTCACCTACTTTACACAGGCACGGTTCTATCTACCATAATGAAATCTTAGCAAACTTAAAATACTCCAGTTTATACTTAAAATTTATAGCTATATATGTGTCTATACAGCATTGAAAGTTAAAACGCTATAAAAATACAAAAATTTAACTTAAAAATTTTAAATTAGTTATTTGTTTTGTTGGTAAGCAGCCGTATATTTTGTAACTAAAGAAATCAAAACTAATTTCAAAAAATTAGAAAATAAGTCCTCTTTTAAAAAGTTATATGTACGCACACACACAAATATACATATATATTCATATACATGCATATATTCTCTTATGTGGGCATATATATACATATTTAAATATTTTCTTTATAAAGTAGGGTCACTTCTCATGCATTCTTAAACATTAAGGTTCTCCTTTTCTTTCCAAAGTTTTTGATTATCTGAGCTATATTTTGCATCCAAAATATATGGGGTGTTGTAATGAGTTGTAAGAGTTCTAGTGATTTTTCCTAAAATATTTCCAGACTCTCTCCTGATTCTTCCCTTTGAGATATCACAAATACGGTGTATATGAGCTTACTCTGTAAGACACCTAATAATATGGAAATAATGTTCTTTACAAGAAGCTTACTCTATATCAAAGAAAATATTGATGCTGCTGGAGAAGAGGTTGAACAGCTGCTGGAAAACCTAAATCTTGAGTCATTTTGATCTATAGAGCATCTTCTCTACCCTATACCTTCCATCTCCTTTTTATCACAGTTTCTTCCCAGACATTAAAAAGACCTTTCTTTCTCTGAGCTATAAATATGTGGGTAGAGTGAGCTCTTCAAATGAGATTCTTTTTTTTTTTCCCCTCAGAGTAAATATGCTGCCACTTCCAAGCTGATTTTGATGAGATTTAGAAAAAGAAATGATTTACATAATGCTTAATACCCGATCCTTTAAAAATTTATGAAATAAAAGAAAAATAACTTGAACATTAGCATGAATAACATCAGATGATGAAATTTGACGTGTTAAATTCGGCACTATCTTTTGTCCTTCTGTTTAATTACTTGTGTAATTTTAAAAATAAAATGATGTCTTTACTAATCTGAAAACAAAAACAAAACACCAAAAAAGTAATCTCTTAATTTTTTAGCGATTTATTTAGTAAGATTGTCATATAATAATTAGTCATAATCATAGCTTTTAACTGCAATGACCCAGGCCTTGTGCTGGGTGATTTATAAGCTCAGTCTGATGCCCTTAACAACCCTGGAAGGTCGGCATAGAATTGTCAAGAAAGTAAAGTAACTTCCCTATGAACACCAAAGCTAAGCTGCAGGGTCCGGATATGAATCCAGGTCTTTCTGATTCCAAACTTTGTATGCTTTCCCTGGAGCCAATTCCTGTTTTTTCTTTCCTAAAGAAACTTAAAGCAGATGACTCTGAGGAGTTAATTTACTTGCATATTGGTCAAGTCAATGAGCCCCATTTTTAATGCTTCAGTTGTACCACTGAAACTATTCACCTGGTATACAGTTACCTGTTTTTATCAGTTACAAAATCACATACTTGGAATATGATTAGTTTATGAGATCATAAGATTATTTGGGATTTTATTGCCTTGGTCAGACATCTCAAATATTGTTTTCTAGGATGGTCCTCAATAGAAAGCATTATTTTGGGTTTTCTGTAATTAGCATAAATAAACTGATGCCAATTTTAAGCAGGAAATAGGGCAGTTTTTCTAAATAGCTATAGCTATTCAGATATAGATCATCTTAGGAAAATATAATGATATTTATTAAACATATGTGTTTGGGGAATATTATTGATACTTTATAGGACTATTCCTTTTACATGAAAATCCACTGAAGATATCAGTTCATTTAAAATTACTCTTATCATCACTTTTTAATCACTGTTCTTATTTTGCCCAAGCTGCTGAATAAAGTGAATTTCTTGTAAACTTCTTGGTACCCATTTTAGAGATTGCAATTGGAAAGGACCTTGACGGTTGTCTTTATTGGAATAAAGGAAGCAATGTAAATATCCCTTCACGCCTTTCAGTAATCAAAGTGATTAAAATGAGTTCCTATAGACATTTGGATACCCTCTGTGTGTTTTTCTTCCAGAAGAAATTTAAACAAAATAATTCGTTTTAGGGCCAGATTGAGGGTTATCACATTTTGAGATTGAAACAGGACTGAGTAGAAAACCCCAGTACATTCAAAAGAGATTAGAAAAATGTGATTCATTTATTTTGTGGAAAAACAGGATGTCATGACAACTTAAAAAAAAAAAGTCCTTTTGCTCTGTTATTTCAAGCCTTCTTTGCCAGTCGTTTAGCATTCTTCTGCCTTACCTACTTAAATGTTCTCAAAAGGGTGTTTCATATGCCGAATGAGCTCCGGCTCATCCTTGTTCATGAACAATCCTGACAGCTTTAAGACTGTAATTCTAGAAACAGGAGCCTGATGTTAAGCATCTGCACATGTTCTCCATTATTTCCTCCTGAAGAAAACAATAGTTGGGTAAGGTTACACACTAATGGAATCCATTTTCACTAAATAGGTACATTTAGTCGGATGTAATTTGGTAGACCATGAAAGAGAAAAAGAAGAAACTATTTAAAATGAAGACAAGTGTAATGTTTATTAGAAAGTTTCTGAGTAAATGATTACATGTACGTGCATAATTGTGGACCTGATTATTTATTTCATTAAACCTGAAGTCTTTGAGATTTTTGAGAAGGAAATCCAGTATTAAGTTACCTGGATCTTTATCATAGATGTTTTGGGCGGTAGAGTTATGTACCTGCTCCCCACTCCACCCCTAAATTAACTTATTTTGAGTGAGATTATAAGGAAGTTTTAAAGTTGGCACTGTAAAGGAAGAGTTGATCTCTAAGAAAACGGAGAAATATATCTCTTGGCCCCATATAATCTTGTTAACATGCTCAGCGATCTTCTACATTTTGCGAGGAATTGAACCATTTGCATATTGACTATCCTTGGATAAGTATGATCTATATGTTCCCACAAACACATGTTGGAGTAGGGTGGTAAAAAATATGAAAACCTTTTCACAGGATGAACAAATAAAGCAATAAAACTTTTTAACCTTGAGAGAACATCTTGTGGTATTTTCACTGTGGATATGTAGAAATTATTTATTCATTAATTTACTCACTCACTTAATAAAGATTTATCGAGAGCCACTCCCTATGCTAGATGCTAAAGATGCACAAAGAGCTCTCACTTTACATGGCTAGTGTGATGGGAATAGTTATTTTTTGTAAAAATTGGAAGACAGCTGGAGCTAATGGGTGGACATTACAGTCGTTCAAACTTGACTTTTACATAAGATAGAAATTTCTAAAAAATCAAAGCTTTTAAAAAAATAAATGGGCTGTTTTGTGGCATAGAACTTTCTTAAAGTTCTAAAGGCAATTGTGTGCCCATTTGTGGGATACTTAATATATGATAGATGGTGAAACTTTCTAAGGCTCCTCTAAATGCCGTGGTTTGTTTTAGTATCATAGGTAAATTTACTTTTAGTGGAATTAAAATTAGGTTTCCAGTTTAACTCAGCCTATAGAAAAAGGCTAAAGTAGAAGTCAGAAAATAACTTTTCAGAGAAGCAGGAAAAGAATTACTGGTTGTATTCTTGTCACAACTGCCTTAGAAAGGAGAGTGCCAATCTTGCGCAGCTGTTTTTCTTGGTCCTGCTAGTTTTTAGAATCACAAAACAGGTTACCAAGGGAACCTGTTCCTATCCCAAGACCCTGTAATTGTGTGCATGAGGTTAATCACCAGACTTTGCCCTTTCTTTGATGCCTTGGAGGGCAGGGATGGCTGTGGCCTTGAAGACCCATTAGCTTCAAAATCCATGTGATTTCATAGAGTTAAACTAAAGAGCTGTGAGTTCAGAAGAATTTCATTCAGAAACCTTTCTTGGTAGCACACTAATCTTACAATCTACTGTTCATGAGAGGTATTTCGTTACCTTTCCTAGAAACAGAATGGAAACCTGAGCAGGGCACTTAAGAAATCTCTAAGTTTATACTTTTGTCTCTAAAGTTTCATGTTTTATGTCTTTCATAAATTGAATAACAAACTATTTTTAATCTGATTTACAAATCATTGTAGATGAGGCTAGCTTTATATCTAAACACTTTTATTATCTAAAAGAGCCTGTGACTCTGAAGATGCAGAATGACAAATGTACTTTGTTTCTACACATTCTATTTGATTTCCATTACAAATGTGAAGCTTCCAAAGCAGACCTTTTTTGTATTTGTTTTGTTTTGTTTTGTTTTTTGAGGTACCAGGGTCAGGAATTGAACCCGGGACCTCCTATGTAGGAAGCTGACACTCAACCACTGAGCCCCATGGGCTCCCCTAAGTTGTTTTTTTTCCATCTGTTTACTTGTTGTTGTTTTCTTGTTTTGTTTATAGGAAGCACCAGGATCCAAACCCGGGACCTCCCATGTGGGAGGCAAGCGCTCAAATGCTTGAGGACATCTGTTCCCCTGTGTATTTGTTTTTAAGTCTCCAGGATTATTTTTTCTCCTTTGAGATCTCTCAATATCACAGAACTAAGAGTTTGGGACAGACGTTCACATGGCTATTAGATAAAAATATGAAAGTGAAATTTCTTTTGCATTCCCTGTGAAAAATGGTACTTAAAGTTACATAGCATCCTGTTCCTCAGTGAACTCATTTTGCACATGGGAATAATTTGTTTTCACTCCTACATATCAAACAAGGATGATTTAAATTTATATTGGTGAATTTTTTTAAAATTCCTTCAGCAAAAAAGCAAATAAGCAAGAGCAAAATAAATTCTTTCTGTACAACTCATTTAATGAAAATCAATGGGCCATCCATTGCGACTTTTATCTAATCTGAAAATGAAAAATGTATTAACACAAATGGGACACTGATGAAATTTCTGAGATGATTTCTTTTTTTTTCAATTTACAAATTCTTATACAAAGTAGTTTAAATAAGAAAACACTTTTCAGAGCTCTAATCAGCATATTTTCAAAAATTTCTACAGCTAAGAAATGAACTAAAAGGATTAACAAAAATACTGTACACATGAACTCCTGATTCATTAATTCTGTAGGAAGTTGTCTTTGATCATGAGATTAGGAATATTATTAAATTCCAAAAGCATTAAAAAGAAAGCTGTTAGCCCTCGAAAAAAATCAATATTTTTGGTAACAGTTATGTCATTCTTTATAATGAATGCTGCTAATAGTCTTAATAATATTAATTATAACCAATGGAATCAAATTTTTATAAAATAATATTCTGGTCTTCAGAAATTTTCTGTAGTAAAATAACAGCACACTTTACTAGAAAAGCAAATGAGGAAGCAAGTTCTGCTTTCTCCCTACAGTTGTCTGAGCAGAGTTAACTGAATGTGCCCCATGTGTTGAACCAAACAAGAGCCTTTGCAGTAATTCTTCTAGGGTCAGGTACAGTATGTAGGACCTTCCATGAAGGGGCACCAGGACTTCAAAGGAAAGCAGCTGGGGACCAGATGGGGCAGTGGTACCTGTGAAGGGGTATGTTTGCTAAGTTCCTTAGCCTTAGATTTTTTTATTCTTCCCAGATTAGTCTCTCAATATTTACACAAAAAAGTCATGGTGTCAAATCAAAAGAGAAAAAGAGAATTTGTCTCTACCTCTCAAATTATTTTTTCTGCAATAGCAGGTTCATTCAAACACACTTTTCAAATTATTTAATCCAGAATTATTATGAACATAACTGTGAACTTTTCCTGAGGATCTTGAGTGAGGCTGTGTGTGCGTGCATGTGTGTGTCTGTGCTTGCACAGGCTTTCTATGCAAGACTTCTAAATGGAAGAAAGAGCGATAAATATGTCTAAATCCGGAGCCAAAATGTAAAAGTGGACTCTGAAAAATGGTCTCCAGTGAACTTTCAGATATTTTCTTGCTACTTTGGTAACCAGAAATACCCTGCATGAGGATTTCATTGCAAGCTCTGAAAACTTGGGTTTTGTCCTCAAGAGGTCTTGGAAAGGTTGGTAACAACCCAGAGATTAAGCTAAAAGGCCTTAGTTGGTGAGAGGCATGTGAACTCAATAGTGGAGAGGCTGCTAAATAGTGTCTGCCAACAGTTTCCATGAACCACAAAATGCTCTTTAAGTTCATCAAACCAAATTACTCCAACTCCTAGATAAGGTTACAATGCGTGATATTATTAGGCTGCAGGCTTTATTTCCCCACTCCAAGTTAATATCTTTGTTTTTATTTTGGCTGGGGAAGTTCCTTTGTTGGTCGGCCACAACATTTCCATTAACTCACATAAATTCCCCATCTCATGACTCCTGCCAGTTTTTTTCTCTGCCCAAACAGGATAGATAACATTGGCAGTGTTGCATGAAACATCTAAAATTAAAATTATTTTTCCCAGAGCTTCCGACCACTGGATTGTGAATAACTTCAGTATTATTCATAATGTTCCTAATCAAAGCAGTGAGCTTGGGAGGATTTGTGTTTTAACTAGGAACTAAATCTTTGTACATTATATTAGAAATTGTTTATAGATTTAAAAAAATTACTGTATAAAAAGAGTTGATTCAGAGATTAGTTTTTTTATCTTTTTTTTTTTAAAAGATTTTATTTATTTTATTACATATCTCCCCCCCCCGCTGCGGCAACGCGCCGAGACTGGTCACTGCGCAGGCGCGGCTTTCCCCGCTAGTGGGCAGCTTCTGCTTCTATTCACGGCCGGCTCTTGCTTCAGTTCGCGGGTGGCTGGCTGCGCTCCATTCGCGGACTACCTGCCCTGCCCGTGGCAGCTTTTGCCTTGTCTGTGGCAGCTTTTTGCCCTGCCCACGGCGGCTCTGGCCCTCCCATGGCGGCTTGCCATTCTCAAGGCGGTCTGCCCGCTAGGAGAGGTCCCCGGGAATCGAACCCCGGACCTCCCATGTGGTATGCCGGTGCCCTATCCACTGGACTATCTAGCCGGCCCCCAGAGATTAGTTTTTAATCTTGAGAAATCTAGTTTATCTATTTTAGCTGCCCGAAACAGTGGTCACTGAGACCTCATTTGGCTTCCACTTTCAATACCTAATGGCATGGAGATGCCCATTAGGACTCAAAGAAGGAAGCATGAGGAGGAGTCAGCCAGCAAACCAACTGGTCAGCATATTTACTATCTATTAGGTGTAAAGCAAATTGGCCTCATGGGTACTGTGACAGTGACTACATGGGTATAGTTAGCTGGTATTTCAGGGCATCGAGTTTAAATAAATTAGGGAAATTAGGAGCTTCTATTTACTGAACATTTTAGCATGTGCCAGTCCTGGGACTAGGTACTTCACACACATTCTATCTTGAATTCCTGACAATCTAGAGAGATAAATATTATTAATGAAATTTTGCAGATTTAAAGGCATAGTCCCATAGGTTATATGGTCACAAATGGAAGAACCAGGATTTAAGCAAGACTCCAACGGCTATGCTCTGAACCATTAATCTGTTCATGCTATTTAACTGAACCCTGGTTGATAAGGCTTTGGCAAGAGTGCTTAAACTGGTTTCTGATGCAAAAGAACTCATAGAGAGGCCTATACCAGGTCTATGTGATATCTTCCTCATAGGGCACAAGGATACCTGGTGAGGTCCCAGTTGGTCATTTGCATAATGAAACCAATGGTAAAAAACCCAAAGAGTTTTCATCTTGTGCCGGGTACTATTCTAAGTGCTTTCCATGTAATAGACTATTTAATCTTCATAACAACCCTATGGGTATTTTTCAATATCCTGGGGTGAGATTTGTTGGGGCAGGGGCATTTCTCTCTTCAAAAAGTGTGTGAAATGATATCTACTCTATCATCTTTTTTAATGATTCACATTTCACATTTTCCTAGTAAAGTTCTATAGTAAAGACACAACTTTTTTCTAACTAGTATATCCCAAATTTATTTTAACATATAACCCTTATTTCCACCAATACCTATTAATTCTCACAAAGATTGAGGATCGTTGCCCCAGACCTTCACTAATAGCCTGAATCTAGTTCCAAATTCAGGCAAAACTTCAATGGTCGGGAGGTGGGGATGAGGAGAGCAAAGCAGACGGGGATGGTGTTATTCTAGCAATTCTATTCTTTTTTTTTTTAAAGATTTATTTATTTCATTACATATCTCCCCTTCCCCCCCTCTGCGGCGACGCGTCGAGACTGGTCACTGCGCAGGCG
>PVKH010026614.1:0-13177 GCA_004027955.1 Chaetophractus vellerosus
ACAGCTGCTATTCTGGGCCTTAAAAGATTTCTTCAAAGCATATCACATGATCATTTTATAAGCGGGCCAGCAGAAATTTCTAAGTTAATTACAGTTTGGCAGAGTGTATCCAAAACCTCTTATCTGAACAGTGAACCCAATAATTTAATCAGTCTGTCTGTTGATTAATCACGTTCTAATCCATCTGATATCAGCACTGAAAAAGCTCTTCATCTATTTCTTTTAAGACTTATCTCTGTGAATGCACAGCTGCTGTGAGCTATTGGTATTAATAACTTGAATAGGGGAACAAACAATGGATTCTCAAAGCCTGCAAAAAAAAAGTCTGAACTCCTTCAAACAGTCACTCAAGACTCTTTACAATCTGACCTAACTCTCTACAATCTCCCCATCTTCATTTCCTATTGCTTTCCCAGCTTCATCCCATGCTCTAGTTAAAGCCAGTTGCCTGAAATTTCACAACTTAAATTTTGACTGCTTCCTAAGCTGGTGAGTTTATGAATGAACAAATATTTATTTATCAAATATCACATGTCAGATATTACTATGTTATTTCACGTAATATCCCATAATCTCTGTGGTATAGTAATGGTTACTTCACTTGACAGACGAAAAAGCCAAAGAGCAAAACTAATCATTTTTAGGGTATGAGCTTTTCAGAAAAGAGCAAGAGGGAAAGTAAATGGCTGCATGAGTATGTGGCCTAGTATTTTTACCAGAGTCAGACAGAAAATTATATATAAAACAGAAAATTATCCTCCATTTTTTTGGAGTAGATAGAAACCAAATCCCACAGACCTTTGATACTTTCCTGAAGGTGAGGGAGGTTTGGCCCAGGGTGAGCCCTGGAGATCATGAATAAGTTCCTTCCCTAACTTTTAGTGGACGTTCAGCATAGTTTCCATTCATCACTCCCCTCTTTAAATTTAACCAGGTTGAAATTGACTTTCTAGTCATTCTAGAACCCAGTGTTTTCCTGTTATTATTGTTTGTTTTAGTCCCCCTACTTCTTCCACTATCTTATCCTCCCTACACAGGGAATCAATTCATTCAGTTCAGCCCAGCCCAAGTCTAAGTTTGAGTAGTACACTATGTGACGCTTTGTGTTGACACTCCCAAGCATACCAATGCATTGGAATTCTAAAATTTCCATTGTATCCTAGAACATGTCAGGATTTCTAAGGTTCTTAGAAATTTGGTACTGAAGATCATGCATCACGGGAATAGGAAATGGATTATCATAGTTGAATCAATGCTATGGAGAGCTTTCATTTTACTAAATGATAAACATTATATCTGTTGTATAGTCATTTTCCTAGTTAATTATACTTTGAGTTCACACAATATTTTCTTCTAAGCTTTCTAAGGTGAACCTACATAGACTAGTCCTGGTATAGGAGACCCCTTTGTGACTCTCTGTTCAGCTCTTAATTATTCCATCTTTGTTGATGTGATTGAGCCCTCTAACATCTATGTGAATTATAATTGATTCAACCTTGTTGGACACAATTAATTAGACCAGTTAAATGTATAAGCCAAGTTTAATCCATCAGAGTCTTTACCATCAGGGATTAAAATTGGGCTTGAGAAATTACATATTTTTGGGGGTGGCTGCACCTGTAACTTGTAAACTTGGGACTTGTCAGGAAATTATGTTCTTTCGTGTGATCTGAGACAGAAGACTCTCTTTAAAGAGAGAAGGATGAAGCATATGTAGACAAAAACAGAGAGAAGAGACAGAGAAACATCCCTTAATTTTGCATAGCTTCATTTTCATCCTTGCATTATGTGAAATATTCCTTTCCCTTAAGGAAAATACACTCACTTTATCCCACTTCGTTGCTTTTTTTTTTCAAGTTGATTTCTTTTTCTTGCAAATAAGAGCAGTCCCAATTATTATTACATCACATATTAAGAAGTCACTAAAATCATTATTATTTTTAATGCATAAATTCACCCAAATTCTAGTATCTTCTCTAATACTCACTAGCTGTTCAACCATGGGCAAGTCACATTAATTTCTTTAAGACTCTGCTTGGTCATTAATAGCATGGTGATATTGTTGTGAGGATTAAATGAGATGATGTGTATGAAAGATTTGTGTTATCAAAATCTAATTATTTTTCTTGCTGCAATTTCAATGTCACAACTTCTCTTATACTTTATCTTATATTTGTAGAATAACATTGTTATTCTTGCTTATTGTATTTTCAATACAAATAGAGACAGATTTAAAGTTCTTGATGGCAAATGGATAAATACTGTAGGTGGTGAATTGTCACTAACTTAGGTTTTGAGTGTTAACCTTTTTATAAGCCACCAAGGATGGAAAAATTTATATATGGAGAACAAATGCTCATCATAACCCACTTCCAACCTCCAATATAACCAAATAGAGATTATTCTGGTCATTATAAAGTTTATTTTTAGGAGGAATCAAATATTAATATACTTAGTTCATGAAGAAAATAAAACAGAGAGTTCTTTCAAGTTGCACTGAAATGTGGGCCACTGTTGAATTTTATTTTGTTTTGTGCTATTCCCAGGATAGCAGTAGGTCTGATTTATAATGATGGAATCCTATTATGTATCAGGGTATTCGTTGCTAGACTTATTTGCAAAGTGATTCTTCTCTTTTATATAATAATGTAGAGTTAAATCATACTAATTTATAAGGCGATATATTTTAGAGACAATTTGTTCTTCAGTGTATTTCATTTTTGAAACCCCGACTTACAAAACCAAATAATTAAAATGGTTTGTTTGGGTACCAGCTGTGACTCAGTTGGTAGGGCTCTGGTTTACCACATGGGAGGCTCCGGGTTCGGTTCCCGGGGCCGCTGCGAGCAGGCAGTCCACCACACGGTGAGCTGACTCAGCGGGATGCCATAGCAGGGGGAGACAAGCAAACACAGAAGAATGCAAAAAGCAAAAATGAACACAGCAAGAACAAGCAGCAAGGGGGGGATATGTAAATAAATAAAAATAAATCTTAAAAAAAATGGTTTGTTTGACAAAACAAGCAAATGCATAGAAGAATCTTGAAATTTAAAAAATTTTTAAAAAGGACAAATATCCCTAAGGGTTCTCAGGTAAATTGATTAAACTTTTTCCATTGCTTATAACAAGACACACTACAGTGCCACTTAGCTCAAGATCGAATTGTACATTTTACTAGATGCTTCTACAGTTTGGGAATAAAGTCTCTTTAAAATTATATATCACTAATACTTTGAGAAAGGCCTTTCTGCTCCACCATCCCCAATATCTCCTGCAGTATCTGCCTACTACCAGAGGTAATTACTATCCTGAATTATTCTTCGTCACTTCCTTACTGATGTTGCAAGGATCACACACGAGTTTTCTGGGTTCTTTTGCCTGGCACAGAGAATTGGAGTCCACACCAAGGTTTGATCATGCAAGGGAAAGAGTTTTATTAAGCCAGTGGAGATCAGGAGACAAAGTCTCAAATCTTCCTCCTCTAACAAAGGAGGCAAGGTTTTAATTAGAATTAGACAGAGAGAGGTGAGGAAAGGGATGCATTGGCTGAGTCCACCTGCAAACTGGGATCTGAAAAATGGGCATCAGAAGATGGGGACAAGGGGTGAGCTCGCAGCCTCTGTTTTTGCCCACTTTGTGCTCCTTCCAGTGTCCTTGCTCTCAGGCTTCTCCATCCAGTGTATGTTTTATTAGGTTTCAGATAAGGGAGAGAAACAAAACTGGAGCTTGTTAGGGAGTGAAAAGCAAGAACTTGCTAGGGAATGGAAAACAGGAATTTGCTTTGTTACTAAAGACAGTTTTTATTAATAAGAAACAACACACAGCCACATGCCATGAATTATAGGAGTGAGATTGAATAGTTAAAATTAAAATAACATTCGTTAGCGCAATCTAAAAATTAAAGCTGTAGTATAACATATAATAAAACTGCTTTGGTCTTTTCAATATTTCTCAAATCACATAAGTATATATCGTTAAATAATATTTTGATTTTTTTTGCTTGTTTGAGGTATCATATTCTGTCTTCTCCTTTAGCTTGTTCTTTCCATTCAGTATTTCCAGAATTTATTCATGATAGTATATGTAGTGATGATGCACTCTGAACATTTTATTTTTCATTTCCATTCAACTTTCTTGGAATCCAGTTATTTTTCTAGTCTCTTTTTCTAGTCTTCATTGTGATTATCTTAATCCTATAGTTGTAACCGTGGAGACAGTATAGTTTGTTAGTATGAGAGGTCAAGTGAATTTAAACAAACAAATGTGATTAGTCTCTTTACCTTTTAAATCTCTTTTCTATTGCTGAAATATCACTATCATTACATCAAATGTTAAGAGCTCACTAAGTTTTACAGTGGTAGTTAGAATACCACATAAAGCAGAGATATCCTCTAAAACCCTCTTATTGATAAACATCTATTTTTTTTAATCTGAATATTGTTAATGCCTGGAAGAGTAGAGTTTTGGTAATTCATTTTCTTTAGTGCATAGAACGAGCTCTTCTCTGTTCTATTCCTGAATATGTTTATTTTTTTATATTAACTCCCTTAAGCAATGCTAATACATTTTAGCTACTAATATTAAAAGAAAATATTCTCTTATAAAGTCATGTTCAAATTCTAATATTCCTAGGTCAAAAGCTTTAGTAACTTATTGTCCAATTATTGAAGTTCTAACTTCTAATCATGTAACCAAGGATAATTGGTTGTATCCAAGTTTTCATTTATCTTTTCATTTAATTAAAAAAATTCCAATAAGTCACAAGTCAGAGGAGGAGGTTTTTGGCAAAGTAGTTGCAACCATAACTGGCTTTGGAAAAGAAACTTATAATGAAATTTCTATTACTGATTTATCACTAGGTGACGATATTAGAATTGTGACACTTTAATTGAATTTGAAGTATGGTGAAATTTTGAATTGTTATGATGGTAGCAATTGTGTCCCTGATAGTTGACAAGTTCTATGTAGTAAGCATCTATAATTTGGATATTTACTAAAATTGTTTTTTTTCTGCCTGAATTAAGGAAAGAGAAAATTGACCTGTTTAGAGAAACATTCCCTATCATAAAGTAGGTTAAATTTCCCGTTGATTTGCCTTATACCTCCTATTTATTATCTTGGTGAAGGAGTTAATTGATAACCTTCCTTTGGGACATTTACAGTTAACACAGGACTGTGGAAGAGAAAAATAAGATACCAACATTAACAATAAACTTAACTCATAATACACAAAGGATAAATTCGTAATGGTGGAATTTTATGTTTTAAGGTATCACTCTTAATGATTACACCTTTGGAGACATTTTAAGAAAGAAGTATTTTCTTGATGTCTTTCAGTTAAGGCATGTCAGCTTATTGACTCTTTTGGCTGTTGTGAGTTGCTGGCTTAGTTATTAGGAGGGTTACTGTAAATAGCATATGGTTTAGAATTCCTGGATTATTAAGTTTCTCCGTGGTCGGTATAGGTGTACTTTCTTCTATTCTTTCTTTTTCATTTTATATTAAACATTTCTCACAACTCCTACATCTACTATGGAGATGTGGTCCAGTAAGAGCCCAGACACAGAGGCAACCACATATGGATTAAGAACTTGAAAAGGCAAATCATCTAGGCGTCCTCTGGGTGGCCATGAACCAGGTTAGGAGTTCACATCCACCTCTACCCAGAAAAGCCTAAGTTTTGAGTTGTATTTGAATGGGGCCATTCTGTTTGGGTCCTAGAGATTAGATATATCTGGCGGTATAGGACCAGCCCTCAAGAAGGTCTGAGAAGTCTTAGAAGTGTGAAGTCAAGCCTGCTTCTGTCCTGGAGGCTCTGCAGTAAGCAGGCATGGGGGAGAGACGTAGAGCAGTGAGCAGTCTATAATATCAGCACGTTCTGGTACCAGGATCTAGCCAAGGAGGGGCTGTGTTCAGCACAGCTGCAGGATTGACAGAAGCAAGTAAAAGACCCCAATTCCAGAGGAATGGAGTAGTACAAAGAGATCCAAACATAGAGCCAGTGTCCAGATCCATGTCTGTTCAGGAACAGAATGGGGCTAATAATAAATACCTTATAGTTCCCGTGAATCAGGGCAATGCCTATTCTAGTGCCTAGGTTTATATCTAGGCTTCTGCAAGAAACATTTGAGCACTTACTGAAAGCTAGGCTAGAAGCTGAGAGTATAATAGCAAACAGGATATAGTTTCTTCTCTTACAAAGCTTACTCTCTAGTGGAAGGTACAGAAAAGAACATGGACAATCACAATACAGAGTGATGAGTGCCAATTGGGGAAGGTATACATTGCTATGGTGACATGAGTTAGAGCATCTTACTAAGACATGATGGAGTTAGAGAAGTCAAAAAGGCTTCCCAAAGGTCTGAAGTCAAAGGTAAAACCTGAAGAATAGGCAGGAGCAGGGACGCTGCAGGCACACGAGCCAATTTTGTGGAATGAGCAGAAAGCGCCTCTTCTAGGCCAATGAATTATAAAACAGTGCCTCCTCTGGGTAGGGCGGTTAAATCTAAGGTGCCCCTTCCTTTATGGACATGACCCAGTGCCTGGGCTGTGGCTTGGTGACCTACTTGGGTCCTCTATTCACTTTTTTGGCTGAGTGCTCCTGTGCAGACACAACCTGTGGCCTAGTTTGGACCTCAAGGCTAAAGAGTGTGGCCCTTGAAAATTAGAAAATCAGCCTCATTTGAGTGAAAAACATCCAGAGGTGTCTTTTCAGACCCTGATATTGCTGGCGTGCTTACTGGCTGAGCTACAGAAAAGCCACCTCCTGGGATGCAGAGCACACTTTAAGCATTTGCCAAGATAGACATTTGACCCACCAGCCTTCAGCTTCCTGGAGTGATTCTACTTGTCATTTTACCCATTTGGATTGTGTAACATGGTTTCACAATAGTAAATCAAAGTAAGGCTGGTGATGTTACAAATGATTACAATAAGACTGGAATGGCTTAATTAGTAAAAAATTAACTGGCATGATTCCTATAAGTAAAAATACACATATTTAAGGAGGTTTTATTGTAATATTTATACCATTTATTTTATAATATACTAATTCAAATGTAAAAGTGAATGTAAATTACCCAAAATTAACATGCAATGTGAAGAAAAGTCCTTTTATCCTCTGCAACTGTAGCATTTGGCAGATTCAGGAATAAATAATCTTTTGTGGCAAGGGTATGCCTTATCAAACATATGCAGATCAGCACTAATTAATGCTAATTAAGGTTTCCTGTCTATCTAGTTGGAAAAATGTCCAAATGTTATGAAATCCAGTTAGTATGCCTATTACGCTAATTGTTTTATATGGGGTGGTTCTTAATTAAAATATGTAAATTGACCTTAATTGCTATATACTAATGGGGGTTCATGTTATCTCACTAAAAGTGACAAGATGGTGAGGAGGGGTACTTAAATGACTAATTCTGATAAATCTTTAGCTAAATGACCTTTACTCAAAATTAATTTTAATTGGAAGTTGGCAAAAGAAACATTTCATTTATTGATTCTTTTTAGTTTTAAGTAATGTAAGTATGTTACTCTTCTTTGTTAATACAGCTTTAGAAGGAGTTGTGGATTGTTAATTACACTTAACAAGCAAGTTAATTTTACTGTTTACTGTTTATAGCTATCAGGAAGTTATTGATATCATTTCACTCTTGGGAAAGTGTATTTCTTTTCTTTGAATATGAATTTATAGTTACAATCTTGTAGGTAATTTTACTCACTTAGTTTGAGTATGTGTTAAAGTTTGATGAGCCAGTAATAATAATATGGATTTGTTATCTGATTTACATTGGAATTACATTTTAGGAAAAAAAAATTCTTTACAAACATTAACTCTTAGAGTTAAAATCTGATTGGAGATACTTAGATTAAATAGACTGAAATGATATTGTTAAATTTTAACTGTCATGTTTTTATTTATTATTTAATTGCAAGCAAATTAAATATGCTTATGTGCAAAACGAGTGCAACTGAATTAAAATATATATATTGCTTTTTCACTATGCCAATCCTAGAATTACAGAAAGTGTTTTATCTAAAACTAGTAAATATTCATTTTACCCTTTCATTTGTAAATAGTTTATGTTCAACTGTAATTTAAAGTATATTAAAAAGTTATTCTGTACAAATGGGAGAAGGGAATTGGTAAAATATTGTCACATGGAAATGAGCATATAATAAAGACAATAGTTTTTCTTTGTCAAGAGAAGACCCAGTATCTTTATTTTTTCATCAGGACATTGTGACAAATGTTTCACCCAGAATCACCCGGGGGACCACCTCTGGCCCTGTGTATGGCCCTGGACAAAGCTCCTTCTTGAACATTGAGCTCATCAGTGAGAAAACGGCTGCATATTGGTGTCAAAGTGTCACCGAACTAAAGGCTGACTTTCCAGACAATGTAAGTGTGATTTAATGCCTAAAACAAGAGAATTGGCATAAGTTGGTGAATGTTTATTTAACCATCCAATTCACAGGCTTATAAATATTAATGTGCATAATATATTTTATTAAAGAATCTGCCTGTTGCTTTGCTGATGTATTGAAAGATAAAGAAAGAAAAGCTCAAGAGCTGATAAAAATCCACACAAAATGAGGCTTTGTTATAAATGGGCGCCATGTAGATGGAAGAAGTATCTACATAAGCAGAAGGAAGAGAAATGAAATACACACTTTACTGAGTTGGTTTTTACTGTAGGTGACTAGTTATTATGAAGGTGATGACCTCAGGAAGAAATTGTAGACTATAAATCTTTTAAAATATAAACCTGAGGCAGAATATCTTCTGATATAGTTTAATATTTTTTCAATAGCAAATAATTTTAACAGCCTCATACTCAATGAGTCAACAATCATTTATAAGCCTTTTTTTAAAAAAATGAACCATGTACAGCTATTTCAGTAAAATGAGGTTTAAAAATAATAATTTCTTTGTTTGTGGATTTTTATGTCTTGCTGACAGTTTTTTAATTTATAGATAGTACTTTCTTTTCAGTAGTTCAGTTATAGTTAGTATCCTGTGTAATAATAGTGTTCTCTAATGTACCTCCCTCTGTTGCAATATCATTTCCTGTCTTTAAAAATTTTCTTTTTAATTCAACATGAGAACATTTATACAATATAATTTTCTAAATATTACTTCAATAGTATTTCAGTAAACCAATGTATCTAAAAATATCCCTTTTCCTGGAATATAATGCCCACTAATGGGTTGTCTTGAGCTCACATTACACTTTCTGCCCTCTTTGGGGCAGGAGTAAGATGTTATAGTAATGGCCACCAAGAAGTGACACAAAGAAACGATGATAAATGGATAAAAGGCTGAAACGAGACCCTTACTTTGTGATTCCACCGCCAAATGAAAGGAGGAGATACTGTATGTTTAAATGCTCTTTTCAATTTTCTTGGTGACAGTATTCTTCACTAATACTTGTTTGTTTTTTTCTGAGCAAACAATGCATGCTCTTCTTGTTTCAAATTCTTTCTCCATTTAGATTTTACTCATTATTCCTTTTCCCTATTCTTTGAATTAATTTCTAACGTTTTTATTCCCTTTATCAAAGAGAACATTTTAAATACAATTAAAAATGCATTCCCATCTGAACCCGAAGAAATAATGTGTGTGCACCTAGATACTGCCATGCTGAGAGTAGAATATCCCCCACTGTTTTGGAATTACTCTGATGCCAAACCCAATGAGCTGAATGAAAAAAGGTGACCCTTCATTTTCCAAGTTTAATTATCACTCTCACTGGAGTATTCCCACATCATTCTCAAGTGCATGGCTGCCACCTTTAATGATAGGGATTGGTTAATTCAACCCACTGCAGCAGCTTCTAAACAAGGCCTAACTTTTCTGAAAAAGAAATTGCGCTCGGGTCATACATGTCAGCTAATAGCAGCAGCTAGTGTCTCTGTTTCTAGAGAGGGTAGGCACCAGTTGACCGTGAACCAGAGGGATTTAGATTAGAGCCGGAAGAACTTATTGACTATAATGAGACCCCTGAAATATATTGTAAAGGCTTATTTCTTAATTGTCACAGAGTAAAACCAAAGCTTACATTCACACTAGACTTCTGCTTTGCTTTCAAGGTTCTTTTATTTATCTGTGAATTAAATTCAGCACTCTAATCATTGTAGTGACAATTTATTATTAACTAAGAGTTTTTGTTCCTAAGCTGAGATTTTGCAATACTTATTATGAAATATCTTGTATAATTAGGGCTTACAGAAATCGATTTTAAGTGAATCCTTTCATTCTCACCGCAAAAACCTTATAAATCATACAGTTTAGGTTTAGAAATTTTTTTTTCCAAAAAAATACATGCTGTACTTTGTCTGAATGCACTGAATTAGCAAGCAAAGACTGACATGTTCTATTTGTGGCAGCTAAAAATAAGAGTTAGGCAAAAGATTGGAATTCAGAAGTAAATCAACTGGTGAGTATAGAAAAGGGGAATGATGACTTTGTTAGAGAAATTAATAAAGGAAGAACAATTGATGTGAAAATATACTTCTTACAATATACCTCTGCTGAAACCCTTCCTCAGTTAATTACTGAGAGATGAGCAACCCACATATTACACCAAAGAAGTTGAATTTCATCAGCACTCCTGAAGGTGCTTTCTTAACAAATAGTCCTAAATACAGAGTTCTTCAGCTTTTAAGCAGTGTGGTGAAGCCTAAGGCCCCTTTTCAGAATAATATTTTTAAATGCATAAAGCAAAATTTATAAGGGCACAAAGGGTTCCTATTATATATTTTTTTAAGTCTCAAAATATTTTTAAAATATGTGCTATTGTAATGTATGTTACTCTTATTAAGGCATTAATAACAATATGGTAGCAAGTCTGATAGCTGCTGTAATTTTGATGTAGCATTGAGCATGAGTAACATCTTGAGGTATCTGCAACAATGGTTTGAGGGTTTTCTGTTGGTGTAAAGTTATAAGTACTGATAATTCTACTATTGTGTGTTCCATTCATAATCGAGAAAATGCTAAACTTCAGTGTGAAGTTAGTGAAAATAAAGGTATAAATTCTTCCCATCCAATTTTATAGGTTTCTTGTATTCTGTGAAGGCACTTATGGACCTCAGGTTAAAAACATGTGTCCAATGGCTCTCAACTCTTGCTATACATTAGAATATCCTGGGGAACTTAAAAAGAGAAGTTATGCTTAGGCCCTACCCTCTCCTAGTACAGTTAATTCAGAAATGCTGGGCTGGATCCAGTGAATATATAGAGATATATGTGTGTGTGCATGTGTGTACATATGTTTAAGTGTGTGTCTATTTTTCTTCATAAAGTTTGTCACTTGATTGTATTGCAAACACAAACAGCATTAGTCAAGGTCCTTTACAAATACCATTAAATATTTACAAAACTCTTATATCAAAACCATTTACTAGAAGCCATTAATATGTGCCAGACATTGTTCTCAGGGCTTCATGCATTTTACCTGTGAAGGAAAGGTTTTCCCCATTTTGAAGATGAGGAAACCAATGTTTAGAGATATTACGAAACTGCCCTGACTCACACAGCTAGTGGGTGAAGGCGCTTGGATTGGAAATCTTTCCATTATGTCTTGAAGAGGTATACCATTTCATCCTCAGGAGCCTGAGGAATTCAGAAGATATGTCATGCCAATGCCTCCTCACCTTCCAACTCAGACGAGCCAATTATAATGAACAATCTTAATGTAAGACTCTCAAAAAAGGAAAATAAAAACCTTTCTATTTGACAAAGAAGTTCTGCTGTCAACTAATCAAAATTTTGGCCTTCACTCCAGCACGTGACACTTCTATCCTTTTTATAGGAATGTAGTTGTCTCTAGAAAACAATATCAGTGACTCAGTTCTGAACTTGGTTTGAACTGTTACCTACCCTCATTTTCAGTTTTGCATTCAAAAATAGGGAAGATGAGGGATAGAGTCAAATCCTGAGGTTATCATCCAAGCAGAGCCTCTTCACTGCTTATTTGCTGGATGATTATTACCCACTAATCCCTGTATAGTTTTCTTACAGTTTCCTCCAAATCTGTCTTAGCAGAGATGTGCTTCCTTTTCTATGGAGTATTAATAACTAAGTCCCACTCATTAGAAATAGGAGGATATTTGTTTCTCACTCATCCTGCTTAGAAAAACAAAATTTAGTAACAGATGAACATATATTTGTTTTCAATATCAGCAATGGCCAGGACAAGGTAGTAAATTTTGCTTTCTTACCACAGAACCTGTAAAGTGTAAACATTAACTTAATTTTTTTCTCTCCATTCATATGCCAAATTCACAAGCAGAAATTTAAGAGGTTTCTTAAATTTCTTAAATATGCTTAAATATGCTTAAATTCACAAGCAGAAATTTAAGAAGTTTCTTGTACAAGAAGGACTCCTCCTTTGCTCCCTCTGGAATTTTTTGGGCTTGTCAGTTCCCTATTTCTGACCATATCTATGTGTTCCCATACTGATTTATTTTAAATAAATTTAGAAGCAGCTGGGGCAGGAACTAAAGGGAAGGCTAGTATACCCTTGCATTCGTTTGCCAACACAATGGGTTGGCTGAAACAATAAGCATTTATTGCTTCATGGTTTTGAAAGCCAAAGTCCAGCATCAAGCTCTGGACAAGGCATGCTTTCTCCCTGCAGTCTCTAGATTCTGGTGCTGGCTTGCTAAAATTGAGTTTCTGCCTCTGTCCTATGGTCTCTTCTTGTGGCTTTCTCTGACTTCTGACTTCAATGTCTTCTGGTTTCTTCCAGTTTTTAGTTTCTACTGCCTGACTGCATCCGAATTTTCTCTCTTTATAAAGCCTCCAGTCATGTGGCTTAAGATTCATCATGATTCAATTTGGCCATACCTTAATGTTAACACCTTCAAAGGTCCTATGTACAAATGGGTTTCCACACACAGGAATGTTGAGTAAGATCAAGATCATGTCTTTTTTAGGTGTACATGATTTAATCTACCACAACCTCCAAGAACCTTTTTATTCTTCTTACACTAGGGCTTAGGCAGTGATTTTCTAATATCACTCATGAATTCAAGAGGACGTAGATTCAGCCTCCCTCCTTTGCCAAAACACAGGGATACAGGACAAATCTTAATTCAGAGTATTGAATGATATTATTTTATTGAATTTTAAAAGTAGGGAGCAGATGTGACTCAAGCAGTTGAGCAC
>PVKH010026615.1:0-13177 GCA_004027955.1 Chaetophractus vellerosus
TATCCATATGCTGCCTACAAGAGACTCATCTTAGACCCAGGGATACAAACCAGCTGAAAGTGAAAGGTTAGATAAAGATACTCCATGCAAATAGTAACCAAAAAAGAGCAGGGGTAACAAAACAAATATCAGACAAAAAAGACTTTAAATGCAAAAAAAGTTATAAGAGATACAGAAGGTCATTATATATTAATAAAAGTGACAATCCACCAGGAAGAAACATACGGTCATAAATATCTTTTCACCTAACCAGCGTGCCCCAAAGTATACATGAGACAAACTCTGACAAAACTAAAGGGAGAAATAGACATCTCTACAATAATCGTTGGAGACTTCAACACCCCACTCACATCATTAGATAGAACAATTAGACGGAAGATCAACAAGGAAACAGAGAACAGAACAATATGATAAACAAGTTAGACCTAACAGACATATACAGAATATTGCACACAAACTCAGTGGGTTATACATTCTTCTCAAGTGCCCATGGATCTTTCACCAGGATAGATAAATAAATATAAAAAGACTGAAATTATACAAAGCACCTTCTCAGAACATAATGGAATGAAACTGGAAATTAATAATGGACAAAAAAGAGATAAAATTCATAAATGTGTGGAGGCTAAACAACACACTTCTAAATAATCAAAGGGTCAAAGAAGAAATTACAAAGGAAATCAGTAAATATATTCAGAAAAATGAAAATGGGAACAGAACTTATCAATACTTATGGGATACAGTGAAGGCAGTCTTGAGAGGGAAATTTATAGCCCTAAATGTCTTTATTAAAAAAGAAAAAAGAGCTAAAATCAAAGATCTAACTGAACAACTGGAGAAACCAGAAAAAAGAAGAGCAAACCAATCCTGAAGACAGCAGAAGGAAAGAAATAATAAAGATAAGTGCAAAAATAAATGAAATTGAGAACACAACAAAAGAAAAAAGAAAAAAATCAATAAAAGCAAAAGCTGGTTCTTTGAGGAGATCAATAAAACTGACAAACCCCTAGACAGACTAACAAAGAATAAAAGGAAAGAAGATGCAAATAAATACAATCAGATATGAAAGAGGAGTTATGACTGACCCCACAGAATTAAAATGGATCATAAGAGGATATTATGGGAAACTGTATGCCAACAAACCCGACAACCCAGATGAAATGGACAAATTCCTACAACCTACACTGACACTACAAGAAATACAAGAACTTAACAAAACAATCACATTTAAAGAGAGTGAATCAGTCATCAAAATCTTCCAACAAAGAAAAGCCTAGGACCAGATGGCTTCACAGGTGAATTCTACCAAGCAATTTGAAAAGAATTAATACCAATCCTCTATAAACTCTTCCAAAAAACTGAAGAGGAAGGAAAATTACCCAACACATTTCATGAAGCCAGCATCGCCCTAAACCAAAGCCAGATAAAGACACTATGAGAAAAGAAAATTACAGGCCAATCTCTCTAATGAACATAGATGCAAAAATTCTCAACAAATTACTTGCAAATAAAGTCCAACAGCATTTCAGAAGACTCACACATCACGACCAAGTGGGATTTATTCCTGATCGCAAGGCTGGTTCAATATAAGAAAATCAATCAATGTAATATACAACATTAACAAATTGAAGGAAAAAAAAACACATGGTCATCTCAACTGATACAGAAAACACATGAACAAAATCCAGCATCCATTCTTGATATGAAAAAAATACACTTCAAAAGATAGGACTACACAGAAAATTCCTCAATATGATAAAAGGCATACATGAAAAACCCACAGCCAACATCGTACTCAATGGGGAAAGGTTGAAAGTTTTCCCTCTATGATTGGGAACAAGACAAGGATGTCCAATGTTACCATTGTTATTCAACGTTGTAATAGAAGCTCTACCTAGAGCAATTAGACAAGAAAAAAAATTAAAGCCATCCAAATAGGAAAAGAGGAACTAAAACTCTCACTATTTGCAGATAACATGATCTTGTATTTAGAAAATTCTGAAATGTCTACAACAAAGCTAACTGAGCTAATAAATGAATTCAGCAAATTGGGAGGATACAAGATCAACATGCAAAAATTAGTAACATTTCTGTACATGAGTACTGAACAATCTGAGGAGGAACTCAGGTAAAAAATTCCATTTATAATACCAACAAAAAGACTCAAATACCTACATATCAATTTAACCAAAGAAGTACAGGACCTATATGCAGAAAACCACAAAATAGTGCTAAAATAAATCAATGAAGACCTAAAGAAATGGAAAGACATTCCATGATCATGGATTGGAAGACTAAATATCGTGAAGATGTCATTCCTACCCAAATTGATTTATAGATTATATGCAATACTAAACAAAATTCCAACAGCTTACTTTATATAGAAAATGCAATTACCAAATTCATTTGGAAGGGAAAGTGCGCCCAAATAGCCAAAAGCATTTAAAAAAAGAAGAGTGACATGGGAGGAATTTCACTCCTTGACTTTGAAACATATTACAAAGCTACAGTGGTCAAAACAGCATAGTTTGCATTTCTCTAATTGCTAGTGGTATTGAACATTTTTTTATGTGTTTCTTCACTATTTGTAGTTCTTCTTTGGACAGTTGTCTTTTCAAGTCTTTTGACCATTTTTTAATCAGATACTTTGTCTTTTTATTGTTCAGTTGTATGATATCCTTATATATCATGGATATTAAAACCCATATCAGATACGTGATTGCCAAATATTTTTTCCCATTGAATCATCTGCCTTTTCACCCTTTTGACAAAGTCCTTTGAGGTGCAAACATGTTTAATTTTGCAGAAGTCCCATTTATCTATTTTTTCTTTTGTTGCTCGTGCTTTCAGCATAAGGTTTAAGAAACTACCGCCTACCACAAGATCTTAAAGGTGTTTCCCTACATTTTCTTCTAAGAGTTTTATGGTTGTTATTTTTATATTTAAGTCCTTGATCCATTTTGAGTTAATTTTTGTATAAGGTGTAAGATAAGGGTCCTCTCTTTCTTTTAGATATGGCTATACAGTTCTCCCAGCCCCATTTGTTGAATAGACTGTTCTGGCCCAGGTAGGTGGTTATAACAGCCGTGTTAAAAATTGCTTGGCTGTACGGGGTCGGCTGTAGCCCAGTTGGTAGGGTGCCGGTTTACCACATGGGAGGCCCCGGGTTCGGTTCCCAGGGCCTCCTCGAGCAGGCAGACCGCCTTGAGAAGGCAAGCCGCCACAGGCAGGGCAAAACCGCCGTAGGCAGGGCAAGCCCCCACGCGATGACCTGACTTGGCGGGTCGCCGCACCGGGAGGGTGGGGTGGGGGGAAAGCAGACACGAAAGAACGCAAGAATGAACACAGCAAGAACAAGCAGAAGGGGGGGGAGGCGATATGTAATAAATAAAAAATAAATCTTTTAAAAAAATTGCTCGACTGTAGATGTGAGGGTCAATTTCTGAGCTCTCGGTTCAGTTTCATTGGTCAATCTGTCCGTCCTTATGCCAGTACCATGCTGTTTTTTACCACTATAGCTAAGTAATCTGCTTTCAAGTCACGAAGTGAGAGTCCTCCAACTTTGTTCTTTTTTAAGACAATTTTTGCTATTTGGGGTCCCTTACTCTTCCAAATAAATTTGATTATTGGCTTTTCTATTTCTGCAAAAAAGACTGTTGGGGTTTTTATTGGGATGTGTTGAATCTATAAATCAGTTTGGGTAGAACTGACATCTTAATGATATTTAGTCTTCCAATCCACGAACACAGAATGTCCTTCCATTTATTTAAGGTTAGCAATGTTTTGCAGTTTTCTGCATACAGGTCCTTTATATCTTTGGTTAAGTTTATTCCTAAATATTTGATTGTGTTAGTTGCTATTATAAATGGAATTCTTTTTCTGATTCCTCCTCAGATTGCACATCAGTAGTGTATAGAAACACTATTGATTTTTGCATATTAACCTTGTATCCTGCCACTTTGCTGAACTCATCTATTAATTCTAGTAGCTTTGTTGTGAATTTTTCAGGATTTTCTAGATATAGGATCATGTCACTGGCAAATAGTGAAAGTTTTACTTTTTCCTTTCCTATTTGGGTGCCTTTTATTTCTTCTTTTTTAAAATTTATTATTATTATTATTTATTATACATCCCTTCCTTCTGCTTGTTCTTGCTGTGTTCATTTTCTTTGCGTTTGTCTGTGTCTGCTTGTCTCCCCCCGCTGGGGTGACCTGCCAAGTCAGCTCACTGGCGTGGCGGCCCGCCTGCTCGCGGGGGCTTGCCCTTGCTTGCGGGGGCTCGCCATGCCCGCCGCGGCGTGCCCCGCCCATGGCAGCATGACCTGCCCACAGTGGCTTGCCTTCTCAAGGCAGTCTGCCCACCCAAGGGGGCCCCGGGAACCGAACCCAGGGCCTCCCATGTAGTAAACCAGCGCCCTACCAACTGGGCTACAGCTGGCCCCCCCTTTTATTTCTTTGCTCTAGCTAGAACTTCTAGCATAATACTGAATAATAATGGTGACAGTGGGCATCCTTGTCTTGTTCCTTGAAAGTTTTCAGTCTTTCACCATTGAGTACAAGGCTAGCAGTAAGCTTTACAAATATGCACTTTACCATATTATGAAAGCTTCCTTCTATTCCTATTTTTTGGAGTGTTTTTATCAAGAAAGGGTGCTATATTTTGTCAAATGTCTTTTCTACATTAATCAAGAGGATCATGTGATTTTTCTTCTTCAATTTATCAATGTGGTTTATTATGCTAATTGATTTTCTTTTGTTGAACCACCCTTGCATACCTGGGATAAAACCCATTTCACACCTATTAGACTGGCTGCTATTAAATGTGGGAAAACTGTAAATGTTGGAGAGGATGTGGAGAGATAGGAATGTTTATTCACTGTTGGTGGGAAAGTAGAATGGTACAGCCACTTTGGAGAACAGTTTGGCAATTCCTAATGAAGTTGAATATAGACTTGTCATGGGACCCAGCAATACCATGGTTAGGTATATACCCAGAAAAACTGAGAGCAATAATATGAATAGATATCTGCTCACCGATGTTCAAAGCAGCGTTATTCACAATAGCCAAAAGTTGGAAACAACCCAGATGTCCATCAACTGATGAATGGATAAACAAACTGGGTAGTATATACAAGATGGAATGCTATACAGGTAAGAAGAAATGAAGTTGTGAAACATATGACAACATGGATGAACCTGGAGGATATTATGTTGAATGAAGCAAACCAAACATAAAAGAGCAAATATGGTATGAATGCCCTATTATGAACTAAATATGTTATGTGAAATATAAATATATTATGTGAAATATGAATATGGGTAGAATTGCATCTATAAAACCATTTTTCTTTGAAGCTGAACAAATGTAAGTTAATACTACACAATGTTAATATCAGATTTAAAAAAAAAAAACCATTATACTAAGTAAAGGAGACCAGGTAAAGAGTACTATATATTGTATGATTCCATTTATATAAACTGTAAATATAAACCAATTCATAAAGCTGGAGATTAGTGGTTATATAGGTCTGAGGAAGGAATGCTAAGGGATTTGGAGTCTTTCTTTTTGGAGCAATAAAATTGTTCTAAAAATTTTAAGATGATGACTGTACAAAATTGTGATTATACTAAAAGCCATTGATTATACACTTTGGATAGAATAGTCAGAAACAGCAGCTATGTACAGAGAGGGAAGCATAGAGAGATTGAGAGGTGACAAATTTTCTTGTTTCTCTGTTTTATGTTTATTATTATTATTGAAATGATGAAAATGCTCTAATAATGATTGAAGGAATGAATGCACAACTATGTGATTATAGTAAATACCATTGATTGAACACCTTGGATGAATTATATACTTTATTAGCATGTATAAATAAAATTGATTAAAAAAAAAAACAGCATGATACTGGCATAAAGATAGACACATCGACCAGTGGAATAGAACTGAGAGTCCAGAAATAAACCTTCACCTCTATGGCCAACTGGTTTTTGACAAACCTAACAACTCCATGTTAAAAGGGAAAAACAGTCTCTTCAACAACTGGTACTGGGAGAACTGGATAACTATAAACAAAAGAAGGAAAGAGGACCCCTATCTCACTCTCTCAAATGAATTAACTTAAAATGGATCAAAGACCTAAATATAAAGGCAGGACCATAAATCTAGAAAAAAAATGTAGGAAAACATCTTAAAGACCTTGTGGTAGGTGGTTATTTCTTGGACCTTATACCCAAAGTATGCGCAACAAAAGAAAATAAATGGGACCTCCTCAAAATCAAAACCTTTTGCAACTCACAGGACTTTGTCAAAAGGGTGAAAAGGCAGCCAACTCAATGGGAGAAAATATTTGGAAATCATATGTCTGATAAGGGTTTAATATCCATGATATATAAAGAGATATTACAACTCACCAATAAAAGGACAAATGACTCGATTAAAACATGGGAAAAAGACTTGAATAAACATTTGTCCAAAGAAGAAATATCAATAGCAAAGAAACACATGAAAAAATGTTCAACATCCCTAATGATTAGGGAAACGCAAATCAAAACTACAATGAGATATCCTTTCACAACTATCAGAATGGCCACTATTAAAAAGACAGAGGGTTCCAAGTTTAGGAGAGGATGCAGAGAAACAAGAACAATTATTAAATGTTGGTGGGAATGTAGAATGGTACAGCCACTGTGCAGGACTGTTTGGCAGTTCCTAAAGAAGTTGAATATAGATTTGCCACTTGACCCTGTAATTCCACTACTGGGTATATACCCAGAAGAACTGAAAGCAGTGACACAAATTGATATCTGCACACCAATGTTCATAGTGGTGTTATTCATGATTGCCAAAAGTTGGAAACAACCCAGGTGTTCATCAACCAATGAATGGATAAACAAACTGTGGTGTAGTCACATGATGGAATATTATGCAGCTGTAAGAAGAAATGAAGTCGTAAAGCATATGACAACATGGATGAACCGTGAAGACATTATTTTGAGTAAAGCAAGCAAGACACAAAAAGACAAATACTATATGTTTGTGCTACTATGAACTAAATATATTGTGTAACATATTGTATGATTCCATTTATATAAAATGTAAATATAAATCAATTTATAAAGATGAAATTCGAGTATTGGTTATGTAGTACTGGGGAAGGGTTGCTAAGGGGTGTGGAGTTATTCTTTTTGGAGTAATGAAATGGTTCTGAAATTTTTGTGGTGATGAATGAGCAATATTGTGATTATAATAAAAGCCACTGATTATACACTTATACACCTTGGATAGATCGTATGGGATATGAATATATCTCAATAAAAGTACTTAATAAATAAATAAATAACTGCAAGAATAGCCAAAATAGTAGCTATTATTTATGGATGACATGAGTCTTTTTATAGAAAATCCAAAGGAATCCACAAAAAGCTACTAGAATATGAATTCAGTCAAGTTACAAAGTGTAAGATCAGTATTCAAAAATCAATTGCGAGACAGGGGAGGGGCAAGATGGTGGCTGCGTAAGGCATCCCAAGAATCAGCTCATACTACATGGCAGTTAGTAATCTAAAGCACCTGTTTGGGGGCCCCACAGATTAGAAGAGCATCCTGCAACATCCTTAAAAGAATGGGAGGAGGAGACTGCCCATCTGCAGTGAAGTTGCATGAGTAGAACACTCCATGCAGTGAAGGCCAGTGCCCATCTTCCACTGACTGCACAGGCCGCCTCGGGAGCTATTCCATGGCTACAGTTGGAAGCTCCATTTCCCAAAACCAAGAGAAGAAGAGATGGTGGGCCACCAACTTCAGCTAATGATTAGTAAATTCAGCTGGCTAAAGTATAATCCTAAGGACAGCTAAAGTTTGAACCTGTCCAAGTCGAAAAAGGCTGGTATCTGCCATTTTACCCTGCCAACAGCATGAGGGGATGTAGGGCTGATTGAAAAATCACAGTGAAGGAAGGGACTGGCTTCTTTCCACCCAGACTGTAATGCAGCCCTAGCCTAGGCCCCAGCCCCACCTTGAGCAGGGTGGAAGCTGGGGGAATGTGCACAAGCCTCTCTGGGAATTGCAGGCACTTTTGGCTGGCAAAGACTCTGTACTTAGACACCTGTAGCTCCATCCCCATTACCAAGTAGGCTAGGAGGGAAGCTTATATCCAATCAGGGTTTGATTTCCATTCTATATAAAGAGATCACACAACTCAACAATGAAAGACCAAGCAATCCAATTTAAAAATGGGCAAAAGACTTACACATTTCTCCAAAGAGGAAATATAAATGGCCAAAAAGCACATGAAAAAATGTTCCATATCACTAGCTATTAGGGAAATGCAAACCAAAACGACAATGAGATATCATCTCACACCACAGAGAATGGCCATTATTTAAAAAAACAGAAAACAATAAGTGCTGGAAAGGATGTGGAAAAAAAGGAACACTCCTTCACTGTTGGTAGGATTGTAAAATGGTGCAGCCTCTGTGAAAGGCAGTTTGGCCATTCCTCAGGAAGCTAAATATAGAATTGCAGGGGCCGGCTGTAGCCCAGTAGATAGGGTGCTAGTACACCACATGGGAGGCCCCGGGTTCGGTTCCCGGGGAACTCTCCGAGCAGGCAGACCGCCTGAGAAGGCAAAGCTGCCGTGGGCGGGGCAGAGCCGCCGTGGGCAGGGCAGAGCCGCCGTGGGCAGGGCAAAAGAAAGCCACCACGGGCAGGGCAAAGCTGCCACAGGCAGGGCGAGCCGCCTGAGAACGGAGCAAAGCCACCTGTGAACGGAGCAAAAGCCACCCAGGAACGGAAGCAGAGCCACCCACAAGCAGGTCAAGCTGCCTGCGCAGTGAGCTGACTCAGCGCTTCGCCGCAGCTGGGGGGGGAGACAAAAAGCAGACATAGAAGAACACACACACACACACACAAAAATGAACACACAGCAAGAGCAAGCAGAAAGGGGAGGGATATGTAACAACAACAACAACAACAAAATATATATATATATATAGAATTGCCATAGTATAGCAGTTTGGCAGTTTGATATGGTTATGAATTCCAAAAATAGATATTGGATTACGCTTGTAAAGTGGTCTGTTCACCTGGGCATAAGATTAAGTTATGATTAGGGTGTTGACTAGGCCACATCAGTAGGGCATTGAGCCCCACCCCTTGGTGGGTGGGGAATCAAATATAAAAAGCATGGCAAATGACATAGTTGGAGTAGCTTTGAGTTGGAGTTCTGATGTTCGAGTTTTGATGCTGGAGCCCGTGAAGGCCAGCAGATGGAGGAGCTTGGTCACGAGGAAGGAGAGAAGGCCCGAGGATAGAGACAAGCCATTCGTGTGAGAGTCTACAACTGACCTTGGGGAGAGAAGCAAAGCCTAGAGAGCCTCATAGTCCACAGCTGACCTTATGAGATAGCAGAGGAGGAGCTGAGCCCAGAGACAAGCAAGACCCGGGAAGAGAGAAACCCAGGAAGCCTGAACCCTCGCGGACATAGGCAGCCATCTTGCCCCAACACGTGGCAATAGACATTGGTAAGGGAAGTAACTTATGCTTTATGGCCTGGTAACTGTAAGCTTCTACCCCAAATAAATACCCTTTATAAAGACCAACAGATTTCTGGTATTTTGCATCAGCACCCCTTTGCTAATACATACAGGATGCAGCAATTCCTCTACTAGGAATATATCCAGAAGAACTGAAAACTATGATGCAAACAGACATTTGCTCACTGATGTTAATAGCAGCGTACTTCACAGTTGCCAAAAGATGGAAACTACCCAAGTGTGTATCAACCGATGAGAGGATAAACAAAATGTGATACATACATACGATGGAATATTATGCCGTTTTAAGAAGAAATGAAATTGGGACACATATGATAATATGGATGACTCTTGAAGACATCATGCTAAATGAAATGAGCCAGACAAAAAAGGATAAATATTGCATAAGCTCACTAATATAAACTAAATCCTAAGAATATATGCATGGAGTTAAAACCTAGAATATAGGTTATTAGGAGACAAGAGGAGGAGGGCTGCGAAGGAGTACTGATACTTAATGTATGTAAAAATTTATTTAACTTGACTGTAAAAGTGTGAAAATGGATAGAGTGGACAGTAATACATTATAATGAGTAGCACCTGGTTTATAAATGGGATTGTGGCTGAAAAGGGTAGTTTAGGGATGTAAATGTCAATTGAAAGAAAGTTAGAGAATAATCTAGGGACTGAACAACACAGTGAATCAAGAGGTGGATGAGAAATGTGGAAATAGCAAATTCAAGAATGCCTTTCTGTGAACTAGAATGAATGTCACTGTTACAGGGTGGTGGGAACATGCAGAAGCACAGGAAAAATACAATTAATGTAACCTCTAGACTATAGTTAACAACAATATTGTAATATTTTTGCATCAATGCCAAAGATGTACTGTGTTAATAATAGGGGGGTATGGAAAAAATATACCAAATGTATGTTATGTATCACTGTTAGTGGTTAATAGCCTGATAATATTATCTTAAGACCTGTAGCAAATGTACCACAATGGTGTGGTGTGTTGGTGAAGGGGTGTTGTACGGGAATTCTACACATGTGCATATTGTTTTCTAAGTTCATAACCTCTAAAATAAAAATATATTTTTTTAAAAATCAATTGTGGGACTTCCAGTTGACCAAAATGGTGCTCCAAGGTAATCCAGGGTACAATTCTCTGACAAAATCTTTGGACAACTAGCAACAATTGTCAGAGACATCGTCCTCAAAACTCCAGAAAACACTTAAAGAGTTGGAGTAACAGAACAAGTGTTCAATCAAGAAAACACATGTTTAAAACTGGAGGGAGAAGCTCATGGCACCCTAACTAACTCCTCCTCATACACCTCCCTGGCACATTGTACAGCATGCCTGCACTCCAAATGTGGGTCCCAGTCCTGTTCCAGAGGGAGAAGAGTAGCCCCTATGCACATACTGGGATTCCTATAGGTCCAAGCCAATCTATGTGGTGGAAGCCTGAAAAACTGAAACAAGAAACTCATCTTTGGTTTGTCATCCCAGAATTTACCCTGAGGCAGAAGCAACCTGCAGACAGCTAGAACAGTGTAAGGAGCAATGAACTCTAGTGGCCTGGGGCAAAGGATAACTGGATTTAATATATACAATAGAGCTCTATGGAGGGCATGAAAGATTATTTCATAAGTGATAGAGTAGACATTCAGATTCCTTTGAGCTGGAGAAATCATGGATTCATGATTGAGCACAAGCCCAAGAACAGGACACAGACTTAGTAGACAGAGAGGACCCTGCACTTCACACATCCCTCTGGTAGAAGTTTAGTCAAAGGCAGAGCCAAACTGAAAAGACTGTGAAAGATGTCTTTTGCATTGGTTGGTTTGATGTTGTTAGATCCTGGCACTCAAGAAAATCCTTTCATATCACTAGCTGCATACAACCTTAAAAAAAGAGAGCTCAGGGACTAAATCTCTGAGTTAACACTTTAAAATATTAAAATATACAGTATGCAACAAAAGATTATAACAGAAAGAAACAAGAAAAGATGTCTCATCCAAAGGAAAAAGATAAAAATTCAGAAACTAATAATGAAGAAAATCAGATTTAGACATAACACAAAGACATTAAAAAATGAACTTCTATGCTCAAAGAGATAAAGGAAACACAGAGAAAGAGCTAAAAGATATCTGGAAAACAATGAACGAACAATATGAGAATGTCAATAAAGAGACAGAAATTTTAAAAAGGAATGAAACAGAAATACTGGAGTTGAATACCACAATAACTGAAATGATAAATTCCCTAGAGGGTTTCAATAGCAGATTGGAGCTGGAGGAAGAAAGAATCAATGAACTTGAAGAAAAGACAACTAAAATGATTCAGACTAAGGAGCAAAGAGGAAAAAGAATGAAAAGGGGACAGAGCCTGAGATCTGTAGTATATGATCAAGTATATCTATACATGAATTACAGTATTCTCAGAAGGAGAAGAAAGGGGGCAAAGAAATAATGACAGAAAACATCCTAAATTTTTAAAAAGGCATGAATATGTAATTTAAAAATCCCAATGAACCCAATATGGGATAAATTCGAAGAGAACCATGCCCAAACACATAGTAGTTAAACTGTCAAATTCCAAGGACAATTAGAGAGTTCTAGAAGCTGCAAGAGAAAAGCAACAAGATACATACAAGGGAGCCCCAATAAAATTAAGTGCTGATTTCTCATCAGAGAAGACAGAGGCAAAAGGCAGGGGGAAAAATATTTAAAGTGCTAAAGAAAAGAATTGCCAAGCAAGAATTTAAATACAGTGGTACCTCAGTACTTGTCATTAATTGGTCCCAGCAGGCGTGCCAAGTACCAAAAATGACAAGTACCAAACAAATTTTTCCCATAAGGAATAATGAAAATGACTTTAATGCATTGGCAAACCAAAGGCAATGCACATTCTAAGATAATATATTTTAAAATATAGGATTGTATATCATTACATAAGAATAAACCTGAAAATTAATAAATACTTAGATTAAATAAAATAAAAACTTCACTTTAACTGTACTGAGAAAAGTCCATGGCCTAATGGGATGGCGGGAGGAGAGTGGTGAGGAGGAAAGGTTAAATGGAAGTTGCTTGGAAGGAGAGTCTCCTTCCAACAGAACAATAGGCACTTGCATTTCAGTGTTCTTTCTCTTTTCTGCCTTTTTTCAACTTGCACCACAGGCTTTGACACACTCTTTGTCGCCTTCACTAAAAAATTATCCAATGAGGACTGCATCTGTCTTTTCAGAATTCCTCGAATGTGTGAAATCGTTTGGTCATTCAATAAATTCACATTTCTGCTTGTCAGAGCTTTCTCCGGATGGTACTTCTCCATAAAATTCGAACTTTTGCTCATTTTCCACACATTTCTTCTATCAAGGAACTGGGGACATCCTCCCTTATCTCCTCCTTACCTGAAGAAAACTCTTCAGCCACCTCTTGTTGCTGCTCCTTCTGTAGTCCCTGCAGCTTTTCAGTGCTGAGATCTCTACAGTACTCCTCCACTAACTCTTCAACATCAGCATCCACCTCCAGACCCATGGATTGGCCCAAAGGTACAATATCCTACACAACTGTAACCTCTGTACCTGCAGGCTTGGGGTCAGCCTCAAACCCTTCGAAGTCTCTCTGAGTCAC
>PVKH010026616.1:0-13176 GCA_004027955.1 Chaetophractus vellerosus
CCCAGACCTAGTTTTTCTCCCTAGGTCTGGTTTTTAGAATGCTGGTGATAAACCAAGTCTGATTTATTATATGACCATCTTGCATGGGAAATGACCGTAACTCTAGATATCTTTGGTCAACCTAGAGAGATATAGCAGGGGGACAGATGTGGCTCAAATGGTTGGGTGTCTGTATTAGTCAGGGAAACAGAATCAACAGGAGATATCTGTTAATAATATATGATTTTATAAGAGTCTCTCACGCGACCGTGGGGATGCACAAGTCTAGGTTCTGCAGGCGGGCTGCAAGCCAGGGGCTCCAATGAAAGACTGATGAAAGGTCCTTGATGAGTTTCTGGAATAAGTTGGCTGTCCAAAGATGAGCTGGGAAATTCTCTCTGAATGTTGAAATCACTTCCCCTTTTAAGGCAGTCAACTGATTGGATAAATGCGTCATCCATTCTTGATGCAATCTCCCTGATTGATGCAGATGTAATTAGCCATCCATGCAGAAAACTCACTGGTGATTGAAGTCCATAAATGCTCTTGTATTACAATTAGCCCAGTGCTTGCTGGACCTAATACCTGGACACAACTACCTGGCTGAGTTGACACATTAGCCTATCCATCACAGTGTCCATCTCCCCCGGTAAAAAATAAAAAAAAAAGAAAAATTCAGAAGGCACACAGGCCACCAGGCCCCGCGAGCGGGTGTGCCATTAGGCACCATGAGCGAGTGAGCCCCCCAGGCCCCGCACGTGGGTGCACCATCAGGCCCTGCCAAGACACGCAGCAAGATGATGACATAATAGGAGAATGACACAAGGGAGATCCAAGACGAGACGTGTTGAAAAACCAGGAACTAAGGTGGCACAGGTGGTAGGATGCCTTTCTCCCACATTGGAAGTTCCGAGGATCGAATCCTGGTAAAGACAGGAGGAGTAGGATGAGAAGAGAAGGCAGGAAATAGACACAGATAATTGCCCAGCGAATGGACACAAAAACAGCAAAAATGTTTGGGGGGGGTGTTTAAAAATGGATAAATGTAAATAAATACATAAATCTTTAAAAAAAAAAAAGAAAAGAAAAAAAAACCAAATGTCTGTCAGGCCAACTGGTGTCCCAGTTCATGTTCTGAAGGTGGTAAAAAATGCCTGTCATTCTGGCATTCCAGAATTCCAGGGTCTTGGCTGCTGCACATTCCCAGGGCCCTATGGTCTTGAGAGACATCTGGGTCAAACCCTGAGTGGTTGGCTGCAGTCCCTTATGGGGAGCTCAAGACTGAAGCTGCCAAGCCAGCAGTCACCCTAAGAGAACTTACTGCATGAGCAATGGGCTGAAGTAGTGGCCATAGGACTATTGCTCGGGGTGAGGGAACTTGCCCAGTGATTTGACTTAAACTGGGATGAAGGGACCAGAAATAAAAGCCAAAAAGTAACTAATACTCTCTTTCCTAACACCGCTATGGGAATCACAAATGAGAACGTCTAAGGGAACAGCATGGGATGAGAGAGTGTGTGTGCTGGGTATAAGTCACTTAAAAATTTGCAAAGAAGGGCCTGGATGGACTCTTGAATGAGCTGGGGAATGTTCTCAGTCAGGTTTTAATGGCATGGGCTTTATGGGGAAAAGAACGGGGCAGAGTCATTGAGACGGACAGGTGGTCTCCCCTTCTTAGGACAGGAGTGAGAGGCAGAATTCCTAAGAGGGATCAAATCGTCAAAGACTGGAGATCTGGGACTTGGCCTAGAATATCTCCTAAACTATAGGACCGAGGCCAGAAAAACATTGTCATAGCAGTGTGTACACTGAGATACATGTTTTGGGGAGTCAGGGAAGGGAGTGGTGAAGGGATTGAAGGGACAATGGAGGAAATGGATGAGAGATGTGAAGGCCTGGTAGACTCCCAGTGGATTCCTATATGACTTGGGGAATAGCCCCAGTCAGGTCTCAAGGGCAGTGTTTCCCACCACCCAGAGTCTCCTTGAATTTATGTAGCACAGGGTCCAGCTCCTGCCACTTCCAAGGAGGGAGTCAGAGGACTGTGAATAGACTGAGGTTATATCCTTGGGAAGCCAATCCAGGAAGCTGCTTGAAGTGGCGGGAGGAGAGAGTAAAGACAAAAGAGGGAACAGACAGGCTCTGATTAAAGGCCAAGACTCACCAGTCTTCGTCAGATGGAGAGTGATACAAGTGCTCCTGGCTGGCTCACCAAAAGATGTTGCTGGGTAGGCTTTCAGGTTCTTGGTCACGTCACGAGAAAGAATTCGTGGAAGCACCACAGTTTAAGCAAGTTTAAGCAAGCAAGTAAGAGTTAAAGAAAAGCTATAGAAAACACTCAAGATGGGAGTGGGGGCTCAAGGGGGAGATATGCCCTAGGGCTGGGGATACAGCTTTATTAAAGCTGGCTCCTCATTCCCCCTTCTTTCCTCCATGTAAATGATGACTTCCAAGTTGCAACATTCTCATTGGTCCTTTGTATGCAAAAGAAGGATGAGAAACACAACATTCTCATTGGTTCTATATGCCTGCTGGCCTGAGTGGGGTCAGGGGAGGGGATCTGCAAACACGCAATGGTCAGGTGATGAATGGGCCTCTTGTTATCTGTTGTCTTCAGGCACCTGACCTTGGGTAGTTGTCTCCTTCCTTGTTGGTGGGACTTTCTGCTGCCATTTGTAGCTCTCTGTTGCAGGTGCAAGCAAAGATGCATGACTGCAAGTGAGAGGTTCACATAGGACTGGCTGTTTTATCTTTTTTGTTCTAGTGCTTTCCCACAGCATCTTTCCTTTATCTCAGGTCCCTGTTCTAGCCTGCCTCAGCATGACTGCTGCATGTGAGAATGTAGCTGGGTGAGGACATTAATAGACCTGTGAACAGAATTACTGGTACCACGTCCAGTTGAATTTTAACTCAATTTGGATCTGTAATTAATTCTTCTATTCTTAAGGGCTTATCAAAATGCAGCATATAAAGAACACGTGTATGCTTGAAGAATTCAACCTGCCAGAAGATAGTGTAGATCTCTCAAAAATATATCATACCTCAATGCTACAAGTTACACTAGTTCATGTATAGTGAAGAACTAATCACTCAATGATAAATCAAAATTCCAGTTGACCTTTTTTTTTTTTAAAGATTTTTTTAAAAAAATTTATTATACATCCCCCCCTTCTGCTTGTTCTTGCTGTGTTCATTTTCTTTGCGTTCCTCTGTGTCTGCTTGTCTCCCCCCACTGGGGCAACCCACCAAGTCAGCTCACCGGCGTGGCGGCCTGCCTGCTCGCAGGGGCTCGCCTTTGCCTGCGGGGGCTTGCCCTGTCTGTGGCGACGTGCCCCACCCATGGCAGCTTGCCTTCTCGAGGCGGTCTGCCCATTCGAGGAGGCCCCGGGGTCCCAGGGACCGATCCCGGGACCTCCCATGTGGTAAACCGGCACCCTACCAACTGGGCTACAGCCGGCCCCCAGTTGACTTTTGAAAGTATGTTAAACAGATGTTCTGAGAGAAACAGGTTAAGTTTAATGTAACCCTTCCCTCCATCTCAAAAGGTATTATAATCATGTATGATTTAAAAAAAAATGAGTTGAGGCTGTACTAGTCACTCTATAAATATGGAGCTTCAAGTTTCTAAGAAACAGGTTTTTCCATTTTAAGACATTTTGTAAAGTGCTTTTAGTTGCTGTATTAGTCAGGCAAAAGGGGTGCTGATGCAAAGTACCAGAAATCTGTTGGCTTTTATAAAGGGTATTTATTTGGGGTAGAAGCTTACAGTTACAAGGCCCTAAGGAGTCCAAGTGAAGATAACATAAGAGGTACTTTTTCAACCAAAGTCATTTGCCATGTGTTGACACAAGATGGTGGGCAACATCTGCGAGGGTTCAGTCTTCCTTCTTCCTCTTAAGGCTCCATGGTCCCAGCTTCTTCTGATCTCAGCTGTAGGCTGGTATAAGGCTCATTTCTTTACAGGCTCAGCTGCTCTGATCTCTTCATAAGGTCAGCTGTAGACTATCGAGCTCATCTCTCTTCCTGGGTCCTGTGCCGTGTCTAATGAGCTGTCTCTCTTCCTCTGTGTTCTTCCATGTAAGATTCTGTTTTATCAACCCACCAAGGGGGCAGGAACTCAATGCTGAGTCCCACTCTAATGATGTGGTTGAATCAAAGCCCTAATCTTAACGTAATTTAATCAGCCTCAGCTGAATTTAATACAATCAAAGGGTTATCATGCCCAGAGGAACAGACCAGTTTACAAACATAATCTATATTTCTTTTTGGAATTCATAAATAATATGAAACTGCCACAGTTGCTTTGTCTGGCATTTAGTAGGTGGTCCAAACCACTCACAATTTTTTTTTAGGGCTACATTGTAGATTTCCTTTCCTGAAGACTTACTTTCTCTCCCAAACCTATTAATGTCCCCCTCTGACTATATTTCCTAAAAGATATTGCTTTTGACCCTTCTACTGAGTCACCCTGTGGCATGTGGTCTCCCTTGTTGTAATGAGAATTAAACCCAACTTGTCTAGATACAGCTGTATTCCCGTGGTCTTTGCCTGGAGGGTATTGGCAGAATTATGTTATTTTCCAAATTAACTGACAAAATATTCTAGATTAGACAGAAAAACAAAATTGTAGTTATTTTAATGCATAAATAGATAAAAGTAACCAAGACAAAAGACTGTAGTTGGATAGAAATGTTTTTTTCACATGGTTAAGTGATAATTTAGTCAAATATATTCATATGTTTATCACAAAGAGAAAAAATGGTTTAGAAAGAAGGATTTTTGTTTATTCTTTGTTTTAAGGGGTAACTAAAGAGAATAAATGTACTTGGGTTCCTTTTTAAAGTTTTCTGAAATAAAAGCATGCTTTGATCACAGTGGAAAATAAATATTCAACATCTATTTACTAATTCAACCAAAGAAATAAAATGTTAATGCTGCCTTCACAGTTAAAGGCACCTGGCAAATCTTAACTACTCCACACAAAGACCAGTGAGTTATGTAAAAGGGTAAAGACATTTGGGGATTCCTCCAGATCTAGATAACCAAATACAAATTGCAAGCTATCAGGTAAATGATAATAATAATAGTAAACTAGGTATTGGGCACTATACAAATACTTACATAAATTAACTCATAGCATATTTTATTTGCACCAAGCAATAAATGAACTCTATTCAGCAATTTTTAACTATCAGATATGGCTGTTCTTATTTTATGGTTCCAGGCAAATAACGAGAGTTGTAGCAATATAATAAATATGATTTCCCAGACTCACCAGTTATTAAAACAGAGTCTCCATGACTACCCTAGATGCTTATGTTAAATCTGAATTGGCTAATTTTAAAGTGCATGTAATTACTAAGGGACAATAATTCTCACAGAAGCCTCAGCCTCTGAAATATAATTGTAGGGTAACAGTTTTACAAATTCATAAACATTAAATTAATATGAAACAATCTCATATAAAAACTTTTTAAGAGGCATCCAGTCTTTTATAGGCTTCTTCGATGAAAGTTAACATGTCCTTCATCTGGGATGAATTATGAAGAACATCTAAGTCCTTTAGAAGAGCGTTCTGGTTTGGAATTAGCATCAAAATTTCTTTCTGTGGGTAAAATAGTATAATTTGTTTTAAACCTTTTATTATGGAAAATATTAAATGTATATAGAGAAAGTAGTATAAAAAACCTCATGTATCTATCACCCAACTTCAACAATCATCAACTCATGGCCAATCTTCCTTCAAATCTATCTTAGTATATTTTCCCTCCATCCAGCCCTACTTTTTTCACCCCTGGTAGATTTTAGATCAGAAAATTTTAAATTAATTTTTTTTTTAGAAAACATGAACATTTTCCACCATTATGGGGTCATTTGAAAACAGATAATTACCAGTGTAGAGTCTATTATAAATAAGACATGGTATCATTTCATAAAATTATAAGATTTATAGGACACTGTTAAAAGAATGAACAAAAACAACTGTCAAAATTTACTTCCAGGAATGTATCCTAGTTATTACTACACAAATGTATAAAGATGTATGTGCGAGAGTATACTCAGCAGGACTATCTTTAATGCAAAATATTATTTCCATTAGTAATTTACAAATTATATTGTGGTATATCCATACAATGGAATATTATAAAGTTATTAATAAGAATGTGACAAATCTCTATAAAATGTCAAAGAAAGATGTTCAAACTATACTGTTAAATGAGAAAAGGAATGTGCCAGACAGCTTATATCATGGATTCCATTTGTTTAAAGAAAGGAATAGGGTATAATATTTTTATATATAGACAAAGTATAACTTTTGGGTACTTACCTGAAGTATTGGTGCTCTGAGACTATTCTGAGAAAGTTCTGGAAGAGAGAGAACCCCGCCACTATCCATTTGAAACATCTAAAGTAGAAAAAGAAAGGTACAGATTATTTTAAAAAGCTGATTTTCTTATTTTACTATGTTCAAAAGTTGTCTTGGTAGGATTAATATTTTAAATACTTTATCCAGATTCTAGCAATACATTTAATTTTCAATTTTTTTTTTATAAGAGAAGCTGTGGGTTTACAGAAAAATCATGCATAAAATTCAGGACTCTGCTATGCTATGCTATTATTAACACCTTGCATTTGTGTGGTATATTTGTTGCAATTGATTATAGCACATTTTTTATAATTGCGCGATTAACTATAGCTCATGATTTACCTTTGGGTTCACTATTTGTGTTGTACCATACTATGGATTTTTAAAATTTAAAAAATTTTTATTCTAGTAACATATATACAACGTAAAATTTCCCCTTTTTACCACTTTTGAATATATAACTTAGTGCATCACCACCATCTATTACCAAAACTTTTCCATGATCCAAATAGAAACACAGTACAATTTAAGCATTAACTTCCTATTCCCTACCCCCACCTCGTCCCCTGGTAACCTATTCTGACTATGTGTTTGCTTATTCTGTTTCATATTCATGAGATCATACAATATTTGTCCTTTTGTGTGTGGCATATATCACTCAACATGTCTTCAGGGTTCATCCATGTTGTCGCATGTATCAAAACTTCATTCCTTTTTGTGGCTGAACAATATTCCATTGTATATACATACCACATTTTGTTTATCCATTCATTAGTTGATAGACACTTGGGTTGCTTCTACCTTTTGGCAATTGTGAATAATGTTGCTATGAACATAGGAATAGAAATATCTGTTTGAGCCCCTGCTTTCAATTTTTTGGTGTATATACGAACAAGTGGGATTGCTGGGTCATATGGTAATGTACACTTAACTTTCTGAGGAACTGCCAGACTGTATTCCATGGCAGCTGCACCATTTTACATCCCTACCAGCAATGAATGCGTGTTATTTCTTCATATTCTCTGTTTTAGTTTCCTTGGCTACTCAAACAAATACCATGAAATGGGTTGGGTTAAACAATGGGAATTTAATGGCTCATGGTTTTGAGGTTAGGTATAAAATGCAAATCAAGTAGGCAATGCTTTTCTCCCAAAGACTGGCTGCTAGTGATGCTTGGTCCTTAGCTTGCCACATGGCACATGGCATGTCTCCTGGTCTCTCCCTTCTCTTCTAGGTTCTGTTGATGTTTAGCTTCTGACTGCTCCCTCTGTGGCTTTCTTTCTCCCTGTCTGAATTTCATTCTACTTATAAAGGACTCCGGTAATAGAACTAAGGCTCATCTTGACCAAGTTGGGCCACACCTTAACTGAAGTAACTTCATCAAAAGGTCCTACTTATCATGGGTTCACACCCACAGGAATGGATTAAGTTTGAGAACATGTTTTTCTGTGGTACACATAGTTTCAAACCACCAGACTCTTCAACACTTGTAATTATCTTTTTTTAAAAAATAGCCATTCTACTGGATGTGAAATGGTATCTCGTAGTTTTGATTTGCATTTCCCTAATAGCTAATGATGTCGAGCTCTTTTCATGTGCATATTGATGTCACATCTATATTAATGGAGAAATGTCTATTTGAATTTTTTGGCCATTTTTAAATTGGGTAGTTTATCTTTCCATTGAGTTGTAGGATTTTATACATTCTCGATATTAAACCCTTATCAGATATGTGGTTTCCAAATATTTTTCTCATATTGTGTAGGTTGTCATTTTACTTTCATGATAGTCCATTGATGCACAAAGGTTTTTAATTTTGATGAGGTCCCATTTAACTATTTTCTCTTTTGTTGCTTGTGCTTTGTACATAAAGTCTAAGAAATCACGTGGTAGCCCACGTGCTTTCTATATTTTTCTTTTTAAAATTTTTACCAGGAGGTCCCTGGGATCAAACCCAGGTTCCTCCATATGGGAGATGGACATCCAGCCACCCGAGCCATAACCTGTCCCCCTGCTATATCTCTTAAGGTTGACCAAAGATACCCAAAGCTACAGTCTTTTCCCATACAGGATGGTCATATAATAAATCAGGCTTAGTTTATCACCAGCATTCTAAAAACCAAATCTAGGGAGAAAAGCTAAGTCTGGGGACACATGCATGGTTTCTAATATAGCGAATGTTTAGCCTACGCTGATTATCAGAAAATCAAGTCAGCGAGAATATTCGCATTCCATTTAAATTTGATGATAGGCTTTTCCTTTTCTGCAAAGAAACTATTGGAAATATGATTGGAATTGCACTGACTCTGTAAATCACTTTGGGTAGAATTGACATCTTAACAATATTCAGTCTTCCAATCCATAAACATGGAATGTCCTTCCATTGATTTAAGTCTTCCTTTATTTCTTTTGCAATGTTTTGTAGTTTTTTGTGTACAAGTCATTTATACCCTGGGTTAGATTTATTATTAGATATTTGAGTAATTTAGTTCCTATTGTAAACGGAATTTTTTTTTCTTGATTCCTTCTGCTTGTTCATTGGTTGTACATATAAACACCGATTTTTGGGTGTTGATCTTTGTGGTGGTTTGATATTGTATGTACCCCAGAAAAGCATATTCTTAAAGTTAATCCATTCCTGTGGGTGTGGGCCCATTGTAAGAAGGATCTTCTGATGAGGCTACTTCTGTTAAAGTGTGACCCACCTCATTCAGGATGGGTCTTAATCCTATTACTGGAGTCCTTTATAAATGGGATGAATACAGAGAGAGAAAAAAGAAGCAAGAAGCTGAAAGCAATGAAACTTGGAAGAAAAGAGCGAGACCAGTAGATGCTGACATGTGCCAGAGGAGTCAAGGATCACCAGCAGCTGATCTTCAGGAGGAAAAAAAATCATCTTGATGGTGCCTTGATTTGGACATTTTTTTCAGCCTCAAAACTGTAAGCTTGTAAGCTAATAAATTTCCATTGTTAAAAACCAATCCATTTTATGGTATCTGCTTTCAGCAGCCTAACAAACTAAAACAACCTTGTACCCATCACTTTGCTGAATTCATTTGTTAGCTCTAAGAGCTTTGTTACAGATTTTCCAGGATTTTCTATATATGGGATCATGACATCTGCAAATAGGGAGAGTTTTACTTCTTCCTTTCCAATTTGGAAGTCTTTTATTTCTTCTTGCCACATCTGTCTAGAACTTCCAGTACAATGTTGAATAACAGTGGTGATAGTGGGCATCCTTGTCTTAATCCTGATCTTAGGGGGAAAACTTTTAGTATTTCAACATTAGGTATGATGTTAGTTCTGGATTTCTCATATGTGCCCTTTATCACATTGATGAAGTTTCCTTCTGTTCCCAGTTTTCTAAGTGGTTTTTTATTTTATTTTTTTATCAAGAAGGGTTGCTGGATTTTGTCAAATGGTTTTTCTGCATCAAGTAGAGATGATCATGTGATCATTTTCCTTCATTCTGTTAGAATGGTTCATTACATTAATTGATTTTCTTATGTTGAACCACACTTGCAAAGCTGGGATAAATCCCACTTGATGAGGAGGTATAATTCTTTTAATGTGCTATTGGATTTGGTTTGCTAGGTTTTAAGGATTTTTGCATCTATAGTCATAAGAGATATAGGTCTATAATTTTCTTTTCTTGTGGTATGTTTATCTGGCTTTGGTATAAAGGTGATGTTGGCCTTCTAGAATGAATTAAGAAGGATTCGTGTTAATTCTTGGCACTCTGTGAAGCCATCTGGTCCTGGGCTTTTCTTTGTTGGGAAGTTTTTTTTTTTTCTTCCATTTTAAAAACACTTTACTGAAGTATATTATTTATACATGAACATACATAAATAATAAGTGTATAATAAAAGTTGTAAACTTACAAACAAACATGCTTAACATCATACAGGGCTCCCACACATCACCCTAATACAAATAACTTGCACTGTCATGAAACATTTGTAAAAAATTATGAAAAGCATCATCAAAGTAATACTATTAACTATAGTCTGTACCTTACATTTGTTGTATTTTTCCCCCAACCCACCCTATTTTTATTTGTTCATAAACCATATAGTTTATCTAAATGTGCAATCAATGGCATTTGGTATAATCACCGGGTTGTGTATTCATCATTTCAATCAATATTAGCACATTTTCATTACTCAAAAAATAACCCAAAAAACAAAAAACCACCACCAACAAAAAACAAACCACTACCATACCCATATATTAGTGCTAATTACAAATCCTATAATGTGCTTCCACCATTTCTATTCATTTCCAAACAACTTTTTACCAATTCTGCACAGATTAAACCTCAGTTTTCAATTCTCTAACCACATTCTATTCTTTGGTGACTTATATTCTAGCTATTAACTCCATGAGTTTGCTCATTATATTTATTTCATATTAGCAAAGTCATACAACATTTGTCCTTTTGTGCCTGGCTTGCTTCATTCAACATAATGTCCTCCAGGTTCATCCTTGTCATATGGCTTTACAACTTCAGTTTTTCTTACAGCTAAATAATATACCCTTGTGTGTATATACCAGTTTTTTTTAATCCATTCATCAGTTGATGAACATCTGGGTTGTTTCCATCTTTTGGCAATTGTGAATAATGTGGCAAAGAACATTGGTGTACTGATGTCTGTTTGTCACTGCTCTCAGTTCTTCTGGGTATATACCTAGTAGTGGTATTGCTGGGTTACATGGTAGATCTATATCTAACCTCCTTAGGAACCACCACATAGACTTCCACAATGGATGTACTATTCTACATTCCCACCAACAGTGAATAAGTGTTCCTATCTCTCCACATCCTCTCCAACACTTGTAGTTTACTATGTTTTTTTTTTTAATAGTAGCCATTCTAGTAGGTGTGAAATAATATCTAATTGTAGATTTGACTTGCACTTCTGTTGGGAAGTTTTTGATTACTGATGCAATATCTTTACTAGTTATTAGTTTGTTGAGATCTTCTATTTCTTCTTGAGTTAGTGTAAGTTGTTTGTGTTTCCAGGAATTTGTCCATTTCACCTATGTTATCTAATTTCTTGGTGTACAGTTGTTCATAGTATCTTCCTCTAATCCTTTTTGCTTCAGTGAGGTTGGTAATGTCTCCCTTTTAATTTCTGATTTTATTTGTGTCCTCTCTCTATTTTCTTCATCAACATACCTAAAAGTTTATCAATTTTATTGATCTTTCCAAGCACAAACTTTTAGTTTTGGTGATTCTCTCCATTGTTTTTTAAAAACTATTTCAATTTTCTCTGCAATAACTTTATTTTCTTTCTTCTGTTTGCTTTGGGTTTAGTTTGCTTTTCTTTTTCTAGTTCTTCCAGTTTTTAAAAAAAATTTCTTGAAGTATATCATTCATACATGATTTTTAAAAAATTTTATTGAGTTTTTAAAAAAATTATTGATAGTTCTTCTAGTTTTGTGGCTAGGTTTCTGATTTGAACTCTTTCTTATTTTTTAACGTAAGCATTCAGAGCTATAAATTTCCCTCCCATCACTGGCTTTACTATATTCCTTAAGTTTTTATATGTTCTGTTTCCATTCACCTCAAGATATTTCCTAAATTCCCTTGTGATTTCTTCTTAACCCAAGGTTTAGGAGTACCTTGTTTAATTTCTATGTATTTGTGAATTTTCCTTTTCTTTGTTATTGATTTCTAGCTTCATTCCATTGTAGTCAGAAGATACACTGTATGATTTCAATATTTTAAAATTTACTGACATTTGTTTTCTGACCTAAGATATAGTCTATCCACTAGAGAAGAATGTGGATTCTCTGTTGCTGTTTTGTGAAGTGTTCTATATGTCTGTTAGGTCTAGTTTAGGGTATCATTCAAGTCTTCTATTTCCCTATTGATCTTCTGTTTAGGATGTATCCACTATTGAAATGGTGTATTAAAAGTCTCCTACTATTAATGTAGCACCGTCTATTTCTCCCTTTAAATCTGTCAAGATTTGCTTCATATATTTTGGGGTTCTGCTATTAGATGCATATATATCTATAATTGTTAAGTCTTTTTGTTGGATTGACCCCTTTATCAGTATATACTGACTGTCTTTGCTCTTCGTAACTGTTTTGATTTAAGACTATTTTATCTGCTATTAGTAATAGGTACCCCAGCTCTCTTTTGGTTACTACTTGCATGGTATATTTCTTTCCATTCTTTCACTCTCAACCTACTTCTGTCTTCAAATTTAAGGTGAGTCTCTTGTAAGCAGCATAGAGTTGGGTCATGCTGTTTTATCCATTCTACCAATCTTTGCTTTTGACTGGAGAGCTTAATCCTTTTAAATTAAAAGTCACTACAAATAATGCAGGACTTTCTCCTGCCATTTTGATACTTAAGTCTTTTTAAGTCTTACACCTTTTTTTGTCCCTCAAGTCTTCTGTTAATGCCTACTTGTACTTTTTTTTTGTACTGTGTCATTTTGAATACCTTCTCATTTCTTTCTGGATATATTTTTCATATATTTTCTTTGTGGTTACCATGGGGTACATATTTAACATCCTATATATATATATAACAATCAGATTAGATTAGATATTAACTTGATTTCAATAGCAAACACATTCACTGTTCCTCTACCCCTCCACACCCAACTTTTTTTGTACTTGTTACAAATTAAATCTTTGTATGTTTTATATCCAAAACCAGATTTGTCATTACTTTTTATGCATTCACACTTTAGTATCTGTAAGAAATAAGTGGAATTATATACCAAATAATACAATAGTATTGGCATTTATAATTATCCAAATAATTACCTTTCTTGAAAGTATTTCCTTTTTTTAAAAAAAGATTTATTTAC